>JARHVA010001723.1:2250000-2312500 GCA_037957365.1 Torreya grandis | reverse complement strand
GACACCATCATGATGAGCACAATCTCCTATTTCCAAAAATATTATTTTTATAATTTTTGAACTAATTTAAAGTTTCAAACTATATTTATTTCTAACTATGCCTTTTTTAGGCAACTACATGTTGAAAACATATGTGCCTATACATGTTAGTGTAATTTGTCTTTCATTGATCCAAGTGAAAAATAAATTATATGTTGACAAATTACGCCTAATTCTACACACATTAAAAAAAATTGATTTTCATTTTTTTTGAGGTAGTTAGGCATGTTGCATGGATGGCTATCTATTTATTTGTCAGTTTTTAGGATCTATTTACTTGAACAATTCATAAAAAAATGTATTCATTGAAAAGTACATAAAAAAATATAGGTGACATGATAGAAGATTTTATTTGAATTTTCCCTAAAGGGTTTTAAATAGTATTAAATATTGCTTCAAAAATAGTGTGCATCACGACCATTTATCTGTTATATTTTGCGAAACAAAATAGGAGTTTTTCTTCAGATTTTAGATGTTTGACCTACTTAGAGTTAATAATTTTTTTTTAAAAATAACATTTTAGAAACTAGACTCAAAATTTTATATTTCATATTCTTACACCATCTTCAAATTTGGAGTGTAGATATCTCAAATTATCTATAAAAGTTCAGATTTATGAAATTTTAAAAAAATCATGTATATGGGTAGGCCTTTTTTTATCCCCCAATATTTTGCACTTCCCCCAAAGACTCAATTTATTTCTCTATGGAAATTTTTAAATACTTATTTTTTTCTTATCTAATTGCCTCTTTCATAGTATTTGGGTGTTCATTTGTTACTAAAAATATTGATAAGAGACATGCATTATAGAAATCAAGTGGTCTATATCTTTCCAATATTATTCTAGATCAATATGATCTTCTTAAGATGAATTTTTTAGATTCTTCCTCTTCCAACTCATCATCTTATTCTTTATTTGAATATTCCTCATGCAAATTCCTTGTTGGTTCATATTATTTAGTTGCTTTGTATTCAGACATAGATTCTCCCTTTTCTAAATCAATGTGTACATTTTCAAGTTCTTCCTTTAATTGTTCTTCCTATTTTGGAACTATTGGAGGCCTAAGTTGCACCCTAGCTAAGAAGGGGATTTTTCATGTCTTCTTATTCAAATCTAGTCCAATATGGAAATAACCCTAGGTTGTGGGTTACCTAATGTTAGGTTAGAGTTCTAGGGTTTTTAACGAGGCTAGCTCCTCAGATATGAAAATATAGTTCCTTTACTAAACCTATACTATTGGGATGAAAAATAATTGAAAATACATGGATGAAAACTATTCTCAGTGTGTTGATGCACCAAATGTTCAATGATCCACTCTCATCTTAGACACTTTTATGAATACGAATGAATCCAATTAAGACATAACTGATCATATTTTATGACAAGATTGAAAACATGAGTATTTTGTATGAAGGATAAAAAGAGAACTAAAACTTGAAGGATAAAAAGAGATAGGTTTCAGAAAAACATGGACTTATAACACTTCAAGGAAAATATCACTAGCTAACACTTCACACAACCTAAAAGAAACTAATATACTTAAAGTAAGGTACATGAAGGACATACAGATGATGAATAGGAAACATACACTCTATAAATCAAAATTAAATAAAGCACACTTAGCATTGAACTAAAATCTAAGATTTCTTATATTGCTTCAAAAGAGTTTTACAGAGTGATTTTGGTAGAGTTTCACTATATCAAGCCTGAGGGATGAAAATCAAGAGCTCAAAGCTTGAATTTATAACATAATGGGATGAAAGAGGGGAATTGAGTAGATATCCCTTAATAAATGCAACCCAAACACCCTTTATCAATTAACATCAATCCAAGGATGTTGAGTCATAATCCATCAACTATGAACATGTCCCTAAGGACCTTGAAAAATTAAATGCTAAATGAATATTTATCTAATTAAGTATTATAGAACATGTCAAATGATCAAAATATGTATATTTTAAATGTCATGTATCACTTGTTAACATCTTCTTATTTATATGTTATATGAACTAACCATTACTTATATAGTGTAGATCATAGAAACACTATACCCCTAAATCCCACCATTAATACTTTTATCTATTTATTGTTATTAAGTTTTATATATTATTTATTATTGTATTGAATTTACATTGTAAATTTATATGAAAACTCAACTTTAAGCAATTTATAATATAAATATAAAGACCAGCCATTACACAATGCTTGTTACAAATGTATTTAAATTAATTTTAATATAATATAAAACAAATAAATAATTTTGATAGAATTTAAATGAACTATTAAATATATAAAAATATAAGTAAGTATTTATTTTTGAGATGATATTAGTCATTTATTTTTAAATAATTTTTAAACTTAATTTTAATTATGGTAGCAACGAATTTTTCAAGACAGTCATTTTGTCATGTAGAAGAGCTCAAATTGAGTTATCTATCAAAATTTATGGCCTCTAGAAAATTGAAATATTTTTTATGCATCAGGATGAAAGGTGGAATTGATATTATGACAATTAGTAATTCTAATGATCTTGTTGTAAATTCCTTCCACATAAGGTAGGAAAGCCATTGGATCTACTGCTATGGTGTATTTTTGTTTAGGTTTATCTATGTTATCTTTGGCTTGCTTTATAAATATGGATATTTGTTTTCTAGTGTAACCTTTCACAAAATAAATTGAGGAAGAAGGAAACCTTCCTTTTTTGGATGTCTTCATCACTAGGAAAGTTGATAGTTTTCTAGCTAGGATGTTACATCCTGATTCCTCATCAGACAAACTTGTTATATTATCCATAGATATCTATAGTTGATAAATTTAGATTTATCTATTTTTAAATAAGCTTGAAATATATGCTATTATGGGATAGTATAATATTACTTAGATACATGATAAATAATTACTTATTGTGAGTTGGTTTATGTATGCATTTATATTTTGAGCATATTAATTTATTATTTTAGTTATATGTTTATCATGTGATATGATCTAATTACCTATGTGTTGTGAGGTGGATGTAAGAGAACTCATCCTTCAGAGCGTGCCAGAGGGAGAGAATCATAAGAAAGGGTGACATAGATGGAGACATCAAAAGTCAATAGAGAGCTGATGAAATTCTACACACACCACAACAGTTAGCACATGGTAGAAATACATTAAAATAATTGCTTATGGTATGCTTATTTATTTTTTAAAGTATTACTTTTTATGGTTTTCCAGAGTAGATAAAAATATCATAATAAATTATTTTGTGTGTTTGACACATTTTTTTATTAATGATGGTAGGAATATTTTTAACAAAAATAAATTTAAAATACAAATTATTTGTAATTTTTGAATTTATTAATTAAAATTGCTATAATATATTTAGGTGCTAATTTTATTTACTAATTTTTTTAAATTTTAACATTTCATATTAAAATATATTAAAAATAGAATTATCCTGAAAAAGAAAAAAGAATAGAAAAATAAAAGAAACAATTAAAAATTATAAAATCAAAAAAGAATCAAATTTTATAAAAAGATAACAAAAAGAAAAAGAAAAAGAAACTAAACCTTTTAAAAATTTATGCCACTTATATTAATAAATGGGGTTTTCTAAAAAGTGATCATCTTAAGGCATCAAAATAGTAAAGGAGAATGCCCTTTAAAAAAAAAAAAAAAAAAAAGATTTAATGATATAGAAAGCCACACCCTTTTTCATGATATGAAATGAAAAAAATTATAAAATGAGAGGAGCATGGAAACAAAAGGGAGAGCATAACTAGAAGAAGATACAGAAGAGAGGTATGGCATAATGAAACACTAAAGAGATTGAGTTATTAATAATAAGTTAATGAATCATAAACTTGTTTACTGATGTATTAACAATAGATGATTCAATGAGAAGATAGTGTATAGATATATGGGTATATATATATATATATATATATATATATATATATATATATAGACATATGTTTACCATTTATGAAAAGTGATATATAATTATTAATATCTTTTCTAACATGTTTGGAGTTCTTAAGAGTGTGTAAATACTATTTACAACAAGTTGATAGAATCAAACTTGTAATAAGGTACATAAGTGATGTATTGGATAATTATAAAGAATTAAGTAAGTGTTTGTGTGTATTCATATAGGAGATATATCTCTACATAGACTTGGGTGTTCATATAGAATATTACTTATATAGGTGTATAGAGACATATGCCTAAACTTGTAGTTAATATATGGCTAAAATGAATCATAAAATATCTAAAGGATCAAAACTATGAATACATTAAAACAACCTTTTGAAAAATAGAACAAGATGTTTAAATGAATGTTATAATAATATTTTAGATTCATTTTTTCTCTCTAAATAAGTGAATTACTGTAGTTATATATATTCAACATTGAATACTTGTATGCAATTCATGTTATGAGAATGTTAATATGTATAAATGTTTGGTTATATATAGCATATTATGATATATCATGATTCGTGCTTATATGTTATGTTATTTTAGGATGCTAGAATGTAGTTGAAATTTAGGATATACCCAAGTGGTATAACCTCGTAATTAATTAATTATTATTATGAATGTGATCATTTTATTCTTGAAATCATAAGTTTGGATTATATGTTGTTATGTAGTTGGGAACCTATGATAGTATGGGATATCATATAATACTATAGTATAAATAAATGTTTTACCCAAATAGTTCATATTTTAACTATTATATCTAGACTTACATCTACATTTAACTGATATATATATATATATATATATATATATATATATATATATATATATATATATATATATATATTGCTATGAATAGCGTGTTTTATAATAGTTGGTAAGACTTTTGTATATTCATGCATGGAATCTTTGAGAGTTTAAAAAAAGTTGTGTTGTTATGTTATTGTGTTCCATGGGAACTATGACTTGCTTTGTTATATATAGTTACTTATATAAATTCTTATGTTTTCATGATTTTAAGACTACTTTATATGACTATTTTTAAAAAAACTAGTAGTATGCCTTAGAATACTAGTCTATGGTAATATGGGTTATCATAAGATGTAATATGTTTGGAAACTAAGTAAGGTAGTAAAAATTTGTATTTAAATGTATATTTACTTAGATAGTATAAACTGTAGTCATTATTTCTAGTATGGGATAAAAATTAATGTAAGATTCATTCATACATTTTATAGAATAAATATATGCTTTGATTACTCCTATGTATAACATGTGCTATGATGTTTTTTCTAGTAGGATATAAATTATGTGAATCTTGTCATTGAATTATATTTGACCAATCTACTTTGTTAAGGTAGAGTAAGGAGTGAGGTTAACTTCACTATCTTACTAAGATTGCATTGCCAGATGAAGGTAGTCTGATCAAGTGGTGTGCATGAATTTGTTTGATCTAGATTGCTATTATTTATCATTTGTAAAAATTTGGTCCAAAATATGTTTAATGAGACATTATCATTTCATGAATAGATTTTACATGTATGCACAATATTTTTTAATAGATCAAGTTTTCTATGATACAGTGCATGTTTAGTTTAGTTAGAAATCATATAGTACATGGGTACTTGCTTATCTCTCTAGATTCCTGCACTATCACTTTCTAATCATCCATGAAGGGAGGGCCATTTCCTAATGGAATTAGTGTAGGGGATCGGTGGTCTGTGGTTGGTGTGAAAAAATGTTCGGATGATGCACTTCCTCCTTAAAACAATACTATTTATTGATAAGACACTTGATATTTCCATATATACTCGAGTTCTGGAACTATACTTCAGAAGAGCCATGTATCTATATGTAAATTGTATTTTATTTTACTTATCATTGGATATTGTCATGAAGAGTTTTAACTACTTATTATTTTACTTTGATAGCAATGGTTGTAGACTTGTTACAGTTGTAGTAGAGTTAATGCGATTACTTTTTATATTCGCATTATGACATGTACTCTCATGATATTAGAGATCAGTATTAAGTGATGTAGTATGCTTGTTGCTATTATCAAAATTTATATATTTTTTATGGTATCTATATATTATCATGGTGTAATATATATTTATTATATGTGTATAATTAAAAATAATAATGTGTTTCAATGTCTAATCCAACGAGGTTTTTACATGTGATATTAGAGTTGTGGCTCAAACTCTAATACCTAATGAGTCCATTAGCATTTTCATGTCCTTTTTCTCACCATTGTGAACCTGGTGACATGAAATAATGCACGGGTATTTTATATTTATAGTACCTCAGTGTGAAGCCATGTTACACCATGATTGGTGTTTTGAGACTTGATAGATCTTCCTATATACATTTGTGAAATGTGTGTAGTTTAGTGAGTGTGTATCCTTAGGGCCTCTATTACCCTCTTAAATTGATATAGGGTTGTTTTATCGATTATCCCAATGGTGTTTGTCATAATCAATGTCTCATAAGTGAGTACATAACATAGTTCATGAGTTATGAATGAGATATTGATACCATAGTTTGATCACTTAGATCAAACACCTCGAGTATGATAACATCCTTCTTGGTAATCTAGTCACTTTTGTCATTTTTGTTTTATGTTGTGAGTGTTTATAAGTATGGGTTGCTTCTCACTTAATACATATAAAGTGAGAAGCAACCCATACTTATAAACACCCAAAACACAAAACACAAATGGCGAAGGTGACTAGATTACCAAGAAGGATGTAATCATAATTGAGGTGTTTGATCTAAGTGATCAAATTGTGGTATCAATCTTTCTCTCTCATGTGTGTGTGTGTGTGTGTGTTCGCGCGCGCGCACGCGCGTGCACGCACTTTAATTTTTGTGCATTATTTTTACTAATCCTAGGAATGAAAAATCTTATAAGACCAATTTTAGTTTTGGTACCACCTAGTGTAGTGGGAATTTTCTTGAATTAAAGTGTTGTTGTTTTGATTGGGAGTTTCTATATGTTGGGAGTTTGTTAAGGATATGAACCCCTAAGATATGTGGATTGGGGAAAGTGTCAACTCTCTTAGTTAGCTAAAAGGTGAGTTTCTATTATCTCATTCTCCTCTGATAACATTAAGTTACTAAGAGGAATCATATTTCCTTGATGTCAAAACTTGTTTCTAAAATGTTGATTTGGCTATCTTCCTTGAAGTTCATGGGATAAATGTCTTCTACTTCTTTTTGAGAGAGAAGTTTTAGGATTGGATGAATTAGCACACTTTTTTGGATAGTATTTCTCCTAATTGAGGAAATAGATGGTGATATTATAATTATAAATTGGGTAAGTAGATAGTGTTTTGGAAACATTTCATTGTGGTGTTTCCTTTTTACCTTATGCGAGTATTTAAGAACTTCATTGTTGAGATGATAATTATCTACTTTTCACTTATGATTCCTTAGAGTCACTATTTATCTAACTTGTGATTCTATACCATGTGAGGTGGAAAACCTTGATGTATAATAAATTTTAGATAAGTCAATTTTAATTAGAATGATATTATACACCCATGATTAGATTGATATTATTCCCTTTTAATAAAATTATGTTGATTTGAAGAGTTATTTTTGTACCTTTCATCAGAAGCAAGTAGGGTATAGGATGTGTGGAACATCTTGTCAATCTAGGGGTTGAAATAAATTTTTAATTTGATGCATTCTAGCTGATCGAATAGGGAGATAATGTCTCACTTGTTCCCTTATAATGTTGAAAAGATGGTGTGATCCTTGACCTATGTATGATATGTTAATTTTAACATTATTTTCTCTTAACCATGAATATAATAGTATAGGTTAAGCTATGAGTAAGATGATAGTTATTTTTATCTAGTGGTAACTTAATATAATTATGGATTGATTGTATGGTTTCACTAGCACGTATGTTGATATTTCTAGAAACATTTAGCATATGTTATTGCTTTCTATGACCTATTAGTATAGAATCATGATTCATTAAATATTGTGCACTTTTTGGAGATCATTAGGTCATGGAGACCTAAGGGAAGAATGGTCAATTAAGAACATGAGTTACAAGAGATAAGATGATATCCTACTTAACCTCACATTGAATCAGTTATTACTGATTTGGATCTGATAGATGAACTTGTCAAATTTGAGATTGGACACATAGACTTGTCAAATTCAATCGTATGGCCATATGCATATATACTATGGATGGGTATTCTATGATTTTGTATAATTTTAAATGTAATATTTATAGTACTTATTCATCATCATACTTGGTAGGATCTCTATGAATTTGTGAGCATATTGACATGTTATATTTATGAAGAGCTACATGGGGTAGTGGTGATATTAACTTATGCACATCATTTTACCAAGTTCCACAATTGTTTTTCTTTAGAACAATAAAAATATTCTCTAGGTTAGAGATATGTGTAGAGGACATGAAAGATTTTGTGTAACTCTCCCTGGTTATTTATCTTGAATTGTATGATGATCTCATGGGTTTTTGGAAAGAAAGTGAAACTTTCACTAAGATGTGCAAGATATTTCAAGGTAATAGAAGTGGTTAGACCTATAGTATATAGGTTTGTATTGATGGTTTTGGACCTCGAGGTGCTCATGAAAAATCAATTGGAGTAAGTAATAATCACAAACCATATTTAAATAAGAGGAAGATGTCATGGAGTAGGATCTTGTGGGATCAATACTCTGAGAATGGAGCAACTAAACTAAATTATGGTGAAATCTACAAGTAATTTTTTTATTGCTTAATCTAATAATTTATATTATGTATTATGTTGCTAAGTAATGTTTTAATTCAAAAATTATGTTTGAATAAGAGTTAATAGGGATGATGACTAGCTTTAGATGGGAAGGATGTTACATCCTGATTTTTTGCCAGACAAACTTGCTAGATTATTCATAGATATCTATAGTTGATAAATTTAAATTTAGCTATTTTTAACTAAGCTTGAGATATATGATTTTATGGGATAGTATAATATTTATTATATACATGATTACTTATTGTGAGTTAGTTTATGTATGAATTTATATTTCGAGCATATTAATGTATTGTTTTAGTTATATTATTGCTATATATTTATCATATGATATGATTTAATTATTTATGTATTATATGGTGGATACAAAATAACTCATCCCTTAGAGCATTCTAAAGGGAGAGCATCATCAGAGAGGGTGACATAGGTGGAGATGTCAAAAATTGATAAAGAGCTAGTGAAACCTTACACACACTATAATACTTAGCACATGGTAGAAATGCTACTTAAAGTATTAATTTATGTGATTTGTCAGAGTAAATAAAAATATCATGATTGATTGTTTTATGTGTTTGACATGTTTTGTTATTAATGATGGTAGGAACATTTTTGACAAAAATAAATTTAAAATAAATATTAATAGTAAATTTTTAAATTACCAATTAACATTGATATAATATAATTGGATGCTAATTTGATTTAATAAAATTATAGAATTTTAGTATTCCATATTAAAATATATAAAAAAACAAAATTATCTTAAAAATGAAAAAAATAGAAAAAAAAATTAAAAATTAGAAAATCTAAAAAGAATCAAATTTAATAGAAATATAACAAAAAGAAAAAGAAAAAGAAAAGCTAAATATTTATAAAATCCATGCCACTTCTATTAATGAAGGGGGTTTTCTAAAAAGTGATCATCTTAAGCATAAAAATAGAAAAAGGAAAGGTCCTTTAATTTTTTTTAAATATATAGAAAGCCACACCCATTTTCATAATATGAAATGGGAAAATTTATAAAAAAAGAGGAGCATGGAAGGAAAAGGGGGAGCATAACCAGAAAAGGATATATAAGAGAGGTATGGTATAATGAGACACCGAAGAGATTGATTTGTTAATAATGAGTTAATGAATCATAAACTTGTTTACTGATGTATTAATAATAGATGATTCTACGAGAAGATAACGTAGAGATATATGGATATCTATATATAGACATATGTTTACCATTTATGAAAAGTGATATTTAATTAGTAATATATTTTCTAACATTTTTGAAGTTCTTAAGAGTGTGTAAATACTATTTACAACAAGTTGACGAAATCAAACTTATAATAAGGTACATAAGTGATATACGGGATGATTATAAAGAATTGAATAAGTGTTTGAGTGTATTAATATAAGAGATATATCTCTACATAGCCTTGGGTGTTCATATATAATATTACTTAAATAGGTGTATAAGGACATATGCCTAAAATCGAAGTTAATAGATGGATAAAATGAATCATAAAGCATTTGAAAGATCAAAACTATGGCTACATTAAAACAGCCTTCTAGAAAATGGAATGAAATGTTTAAATGAATGTTATAACAGGATTTTAAGTTCATTTTTACTCTGTAAATAATTTATTGACTATTTTTATATATATTAAACATTGAATACTTATGTGCATTACATGATATGAGAATATTAATATGTATATATGCTTAGTTATATGTAGCATATTATAGTGCATCGTGATGTGTGCTTATATGTTATATTATTTTGAGATGTTAATATGCAGTTTAAACTTAGGGTATATCTGGATGGTATAACTCCATAATTATTTGATTATTTTATGAATTTGATCATTTGATTCTTGAAATCATAAGTCTGGATTATGTGTTATTATGTAGTTGGGAACCTATGATAGTATGAGATATTATAGAATATTATAGTATAAATAAATTTTATACCCGAATAATACATATTGTGATTTTTATATCTAAGTTTACATCTACATTTGACTAATTTACTGTATACATGTTGATTATAGTTATAAATAGCATATTTTATAATAGTTGGCAAGAATTTTGTGTATGTATGCATGCATTCTTTGAGAATTTAATGAAAGTTGTGTTTTTATGGTATTATGTTCTATGATAACTATAGCTTGCTTCATTATATACAGTTACTTGTATAAATTTTTATGTTTCCATGATTTTAAAACTACTTTATTTGACTATATTTAAAAAAACTAGTAGTATGCCTTAGAATATTAGTCTATGGTAATATGAGTTATCATAGGATGTAGTATGTTTAAAAACTAATTATGATAGTGAAAATATGCAGTTAATATATATTTACTCAAATGGTATAAACTATAGTCATTATTTCTAGTATGAGATAAAAATTAATGTAAGATTCATTCATATGTTTGACAAAATAAAAGTATGCTTTGATTACTCTTATGTATAACATGTTATATGATGTGTTTGCTATTAGGATGTAAATTATATGAATGTTGTGATTGAATTTTATTTGACCAATATAATTTTATAATATAAAGTAAGGAGTGAGATGGACTTCACTATCTTACTAGTATTGTATTGTCAAATGAAGATAATCAGATCAAGTGGTGTGTATGAATTTGAGTGATCTAGATTATTATTATTTATTATTTTTAAAAATTTACACCAAAGTATGTTTAGTGAGATATTATTATTTCATGAGTATTATTTACATGTATGCTCAATATCTTACAATAGATCAAGTTTTCTATGATATAGTGCATGTTTAGTTTAGTTAGAAATCATACAGTACATGGGTACTTGTTTGTCTCTATGGATTCCCGTAATGTCACTTTCTACTCATCCATGAAGGGAATGACATTTCCTAATTGGATTTGTGTGGAGGATCATTGGTCCTTAGTTGGTGTAGAAATATGGTCAGATTATGCTCTCCCTCCTCACAATAGTACTAGTTATCGAAATGACACTTAAGATTGCCACAGATACTTGAGTTTGGAAACTATACTTCGAAAGAGCCTTGTATCTATATGTAAATTAAATTTTATTTTACTTATCATTGAATATTTTCATGAATATTTGTAAATTCTTATTATTTTACTTTGATATTAATGGTTGTAGACTTGTTACAGTTGTAGTAGAGTTAATGTGATTACTTTCTATATTTGCATTATGACGTGTACTTTCATGATGTTAGAAACCAATATTAAGTGATGTAGTATGCTTTTTACTATTATCAAAACTTATATATTTATTATGATCTCTATATATTATCATGGTGTAATCTATATTGGTATGTGTGTAATTAAAAAAAATCATTTATTTTTATGTCTAAACCAGTGGGGTTGTTACATGTGGTATTAGAATTGTGGCTCAAACTCTAAGAATTAATGAGTTCATTAGCGTTTCTATGTCTTTCATTTTATCATTGTAGACCTAATGAGATGAAGTACTATAGTGATATTTTATAATTATAGTACCTTAGTGTGAAACCATGTTACACCATGATTGGAGTATTGTGACTTGATACATCTTCCTGTATAGATTGGTGACTTTTGTAGTTATGTAACATTTTTGAAATGTGTGTAATATATTGAGTGTGTATTTTTAGGACCAATGGTACCCTATTATAATTGTTATAGGGTTAGCTTATCGAGCACCCCAATGGTGTTGGTTGTAATCAATGTTTGGTAGGTGAGGGCATAGCATAGTTCATAAGTTATGAATGAGAGATTGCTATCATAGTTTGATCACTTAGATCAAACACCTCGAGTATGATTACATCCTTCTTGGTAATCTAGTCACCTTCACCATTTGTGTTTTGTGTTGTGAGTGTTTATAATCATGGGATGCTTCTCACTTTATGTGTGTGTGTGTGTGATTTAATTTTTGTGCCTTATTTTCACTAATCCTAGGAATGGAAAACCTTATAAGACTAATTTTAGTTTTAGTACCACCTAGTGCGGTGGGAATTTTCTTGAAGTAGAGTGTTATTATTTTGATTGGAAGTTTCTGTGTTAGGAGTTTGTTAAGGATTGGTACCCCTAAGTTATGTGGATTGGGGAAACTGTCAATTCTCTTAGTTAGCTTAAAGGTGAGTTTATGTTATCTCATTCTCCTTTGATAACATTAAGCTACTGAGAGGATTCATATTTCTTTGATGTTGGAGCTTGTTTATGACATGTTTTTCTGGATATCTTCCTTGGAGTTCATAGGATAAATGTCTTCTACTTCTTTTTGAGAGAGAAGTTGTAGGATTGGATGAATTGGTACACCTTTTTGGATAGTATTTCTTCCGGTTGAGGAAATAGATGTCAATATTATACTTATATATTGGATAAGTAGATAGTGTTTTGACAACATTTGGGTTTGGTGTTTCATTTTTACATTGTATGGGTATTTAAGAAATTCATTTTGAGATGATAGTTCTCTAATTTTCAGTTAATATTTCTTAGAGTCACTAATTTATCTAACTTGTGATTATATACCATGTGAGGTGGTAAACATTGATATATATATATATATATATATATATATATATATATATATATATATATATATGAAATTTTAGATAAGTCAATTTTAATTATTATGATATTATACACCCATGATTAGATATATATTATTCCCTTTTTCTTAAAGAATGTTGATTTGAAGAGTTATTTTTGAACCTTTCATCAGAAGCAAGTAGGGTATAGGATCTGTGAAACATCTTGTCAATCTAACCAATCAAATAGGAAGACAATGTCTCTCTTGTTCCCTTATAAGTTTGAAATTATCATGTGATCCTTGACCTATGTATGATGTATTGATTTTAACATTATTTTCTCTTAACTATGAATATAACACTATAGGTTAAGCTTTGAGTATGATGCTAGTTATGTTTAGCTAGTGGCAACTTTATATAATTATGGATTGATTATATGGTTTCACTAGAACATATGTTGATACATATGGAATAACTTAACATATGTTATTTATTTCTATGACCTGCTATTATAAGATCATGATTCATTAAACATTGTGTATTTTTTGGAGAACATTGGATCATGGAGAATTAAGGGAAGAGTGGTCAATTAGGAACATTAATTTTAAGTGATAAGACAATATCCTAACTAGCCTCACATTAACTCTATTTTTATAAGTAGGATCCAATAGATGAACTTGTTGAATTTATGATTAGACACAAAGACTTGTCAAATTCAGTCATATGGCCATATGCATATATACTATGGATGGGTATTTCATGTTTTTGTATATATTAAAAATTTAATATTTCTAGTACCTATTCATCGTCATACTTGTTAGGAGCTCTATGGAGATGTGAGAGTTTAAACATGTTATATTTATTAGGGGCGACATGGGGTAGTGGTGATATTAACTTATGCACATCATTTTTATGAGGTTCTCTAATTTTTTTCTCTAGAACGATAAAAACACTCTCTAGGTTAGAGATATGTGCAAAGGAGATGAAATATTTTGTGTAACTCTCCTTGGTTATTTATCTTGTCTTGTATGATGATCTCATGGGTTTTTAGAAAAAAAGTGAAACTTTCACTTGGATATGCAAGATCCTTCAAGGTAACAGAAGTGGTCAGACCTATATTATATAAGATTGTATTGATGGTTCTAGACCTCAGGGTGCTCATGACAGAATCAGTTAGAGTAATTAATAATCACAAACCATGTTTGCATAAGAGGAAAATGTCATGGAGTAGGGTCTTGTGGGACCAATAATCTAAGAATGATGCAACTTGAATAAATTATGATGCAATCTACAAGTAATTTCCCTTGTATTGCTTAATTTGATAATGTATACTATATATTACATTGATAAATAATGTTTTAATTCAAAAATCAAGTTTGAATAAGAGTCATCAGGTATGATGACTAGCTTTAGGGGAGAAAGATGTTACATGCTAATTTCTCATTAGACAAACTTACTAGATTATTCATGGATATCTATAATTGATAAATTTAGATTTGGTTATTTTTAACTAAGCTTAAGATATATGTTATTATGGAATAATAGAATATTTCTTAGATACATGATGATACATAATTACTTAATGTGAGTTGGTTTATGTATGCGTTTATATTTCTAACATATTAATGTATTATTTTGGTTATATTATTACTATATGTTTATCATATAATATGATCTAATTATCTATGTGTTGTGTGGTGGATGTAAAAGAACTTATCTCTTTGAGTAGGATGAAAGGATAGCATCAATGGAGAGGATGATATAAATAGAGACATCAAAAGTGGATAGAGAGCTAGTGAAACCCTACACACACCACAATAGTTATCACATGGTAGAAATGTATCAAAATAATTTTTTATGTTGTATTTTTTTCTTGAAATATTGCTTTATGTGGTTTATTAGAGTAGATTAAAATATCATAATGGATTTTTTTACGTGTTTGACATGTTTTGTTATTAATGATGGGAGGAACATTTTTGACAAAAATAAATTTAAAACGTAGATTATTAGAAAATTTTGAAATTACTCATTAAAATTGCTATAATATATTTAGATGCTAATTTGATTTAATAAAATTATAGAATTTTAACATTCCATATTAAAATATATTAAAAATAGAATTATCTTGAAAATAAGAAAATAGAAAAAGAAAATAAATAATTAAAAATTAGAAAATCTAAAAAGAATCAAATTTAATTGAATGATAACAAAAAGAAAAAGAAAAAAAATTGAATCTTTCTAAAATCTATGCCGCTTCTATTAATGAAGGGTGTTTTTTAAAAAGTGATCATCTTAAGCATAAAAATAGATAAAGAGAAGGTCCTTTAAAAAAGTTAGTTTTAAAAATATAGAAAGCCACACCATTTTTCATAATATGAAATGGGAAAAATGATAAAACGAGAGGAACATGGAAAGAATTGGGGGAGCATAACCAAAAGAAGATACAAAAGAGAGGCATGGAATAATGAGACACAGAAAAAAGATGGAAGTGGAGAAAGAGATCAACCATGTAATTTGTTAGGAAGGTAATTTATTCAAATTTTAGAGTATATTATGTGAAAAAATTTATTATTTTAATATTTGTGTGTTTTTCAAAAGTCTGAGAGTGTCTTAATTAATACTTGATCTGAAATAAAAAAGAACCTTATAGAGATTGGTTATAGTATTTCAACATTAAATTACCACAGCTATTCAATTTGGACATAAGGAATCATAATTCTTCATATTACCCATAAGATCAAGTATGTGATTATCTTACCTTCCCTAACTTGGCTATGTATACTTGTTATGTTATGTTTCATTTTCAAAGAATTACATCCACTTCATGACACATGTAAAAAAAAACTTCCCTGTAATATCATTTTATGATGTCAAAAATGCCTATCAGGTGAGGTTTGTCTTGTACTAAATTAGAAGTAGTGCGAATCTTGAAATTAATACCTAAACTTTAAGAAAAAGAAAAAAAGTGAGATTATTGAGACATTATTTCCATGCTAAAGAAATAAATTGAAATTTTATTCTCTACTATTTGGATACCAACATGATGTACATGATTCAATCCCCATCTTAGTTGCATGAATGAACACAAAAAATTAAGTGAAAAAAAAATAGTGTCTAATAATAACCAATTATTTTATTTATAATATATATTGTCTTAAATATGACTAATGTGCCATAAAACAGTATAGTGGTCTATTCGTTAGACACAACCTTTTCTCTCTTGAGAATTATGAAATGACCTAGTATTATATATATGCATATTTTAGAATGAATTATAGACTATTTTGAGTTATATAATTCATGAGGAATAGTCTACTTAAACCTCACATTTTCCCTTTGAATGACTAATGATAATGGATATTGCATTGTGGAGTAATATCCTGATGTATATTAGATTATATAAAATAATTTATAGATGTGGTATAATAATGATGCAATAATGTAGAATTAAAATTCTTAAATGATATATTGATACTAATACAACAATGACTAAATCAATATACAAATTAAGATGAATTTTAGCATATAGGTAGTGAGTATGTTTTATAATTCTCAACAACTAAGCTATTCCTTGTTCAACCCTTAAAGCGTGATCGTGTGACTTTTAAACAAGAGATTGACTTATTAATATTGATTTAGTGAATCATAAACATGTTTACTAATGTATTAACAATAGATGATTCCATGAGAAGATGATGTATAGATATATGGGTATCTATATATAGACATATGTTTACCATTTATGAAAAGTGATATATAATTAGTAATATGTTTTGTAATGTGCTTGGAGTTCTTAAGAGTGTGTAAATACTATTTAAAACAAAATTGATGAAATGAAACTTGTAATAAGGTACATAAGTGATATGTCAGATGATTATAGAGAACTAAGTGTTTTAGTGTATTCATATAGGAGATATATCTCTACATAAACTTGGGTGTTCATATAAAATATTAATTATATAGGTGTATAGGGATACATGCCTAAACTTACAAATAATAGATGGCTAAAATGAATCATAAGACATCCAAAGGATTGAAACTGTGGCTACATTAAATCAACCTTCTAAAAGATGGAGCAAGATGTTTAAATGAATATTATAATGGGATTTTAGGTTCACTATTTCTCTATAAATACATGATTGACTGTTGTTATATATATTCAGTATTGAATACTTGTATGCAATACATGTTATGAGAATGTTAATATGTATAAATGCTTGGTTATATCTATCATATTATGATACATCATGATACATGCTTAAATGTTATGTTACTTTGAGATGCTAGTATATAGTTTAAATTTAATGTATACCTAGATACTATAACCTCATAATTACTTGATTGTTGTTATGTATGTGATCGTTTGATTTTTAAAATTATATTTTTGGATTATGTGGTGTTATGTAGTTGGAAACCGATGATAGTATGGAATATCATAAAATACTATGATATAAATGAATGTTGTACCTAGATGGTACATACTTTAATTTTTATATCTAGGTTTACATCTATATTTTATTGATTTTCTGTATACATGTTGTTTATTTCTGTGAATAACATGTTTTGTAATGGTTGGTAAGATTTTTTGTATGTGTGCATGCAATCTTTGAGATTTTAGAAAAAAATTGTGTTGGAATGTTATTGTGTTCCATGGGAACTATGAATTATTTCATTATATATGGTTACTTGTATAAATGCTTATGTTTTCATGATTTTAAGACTACTTTATATGACTTTTTTAAGAAAAACTAATAATATGCCTTAGAATACTAGTCCATGGTAATATGCGTTATCATAGGATGTAGTATGTTTGGAAACTAATTATGGTAGTGAAAATCTATAGTTAAAATGTATATTTAATTGGATGGTATAAACTGTAGTCATTATTTCTAGTATGGGATAGAAATTAAAGTAAGATTCATTCATATGTTTGGTGAAATATATGGTGTATTTGATAGTAGGATGTAAATTATTTGAATCTTATGGTTGAATTATATTTAACCAATCTATATTTATAATGAGGATTAAGGATTGAGATGGACTTCCATGTCTTATAGCATTGTATTGCCAAATGAAGTCAATCCGATCAAGTGGTGTGTATAAATTTGATTGATCTAAATCGTTATTATTTATAAAAATTTGGGACAAAGTATGTTTAATGAGGAATTATCATTTCATGAGTATGGTTTACATGTATGTGTGATATCTTAAAATCTATAAATTTTTATATGATATTTTGCATGTTTAGTTTAGTTAGAAATCATACATCACATGGGTACTTGCTTGTCTCTTTGGATTTTTATGCCATCACTTTTTACTCATCCATGAAGGGAGGTCCATTCTCTGATGGGTTTAGTGCAGGGGATCATTAGTCTGTGGTTGGTGTGAAAAAATATTAAGATGATGCTCTCCCTCCTTACAATAGTACTACTTGAGATTGCCACAGATACTTGAGTTCAAGAACTATGTCTGGAGGAGCCATGTATCTATATATACATTGTATTGTATTATACTTATCATTCGATATTATAATGAAGAGTTGTAATTATTTATTATTTTACTTTGACAATAGAGGCTATAGACTTGTTATAGTTGTAATAGATTTAATGTGATTACTTTCTATATTTGCATTATGACATGTACTCTCATGATATTAGAAATAAATATTAAGTGATGTAGTATGCTTGTATCTATTATCACACCTTGTGTATTTCTTATGATCTCTATATATTCTTGTGGTTTATCTATATTTGGTATATGTGTGTAATTTAAAAAAATCACATATTTCTATGTTTAACCCAATGGGGTTGTTACATACGAAGTTCTATAGGAAAGGCACCCATACATACCTTTACCTTAATGCCTCCTCTCGCCATCATACAACTCAAAAAGAAGGGGTGTTGAAAAACCTTGATACTAGAGCCTTCAAAATTTGTGACGAAGACAACATTGAAGAATAAATTGAACACTTAAAAAGGGTTTTTAAGCTGAATGGTTGCACTGGGAAACAAATATCCAGAGCTATAAAGCAAGCCAAGGAGAACATAGATAGACCTAGACAAAAAGATCTCATAGCAGTAGACCCAATGGATTTTCTACCTTATGTGGAAGGCATTTCCAACAAGATCACTAGAATTATTAAGCACCATAATATCAATTCCACCTTCTGTCATGTTAACAAGCTTGAAATGTCCTTAAAATCCATAAATGACCCTTTGGACCCCAACCTGCACAATGGAGTCTACAAGGTGGAGTGCTCTTGTGCATTACCTTACATTAGAGAAACAGGGAGATCTATTGGTACCAGGATCAAGGAGCATGTGGAAGACATTTGTTTGGAATGAAAAGAAAAGTCAGCTTTGGCATAACGTTCTTGCAAAACCAAGTATGCAATCCACATTGAAGATGCGAAAGTGATGGCCATAGAAAACCATATTCACAAACGTAAACTAAGAGAAGCCATTAAAATTGGCAAACACCCAATGAACCTTAATAGAGATGTGGGCTTAGGTTTTGACCTTGCTTGGAACACTATCCTCAACTTGGTTTAACTGTTTGTTTGTTCCTTGGTCCTTAAATTCCTTGCCCTGTCGCCTCTTCCCTTGCCACCCCGTCCCCCCCTCAAGATCTTAGTTCTTATCCTTTGTTAGTCTTCTTTTTCTTTTTTAGCCATCTCATTTTTAAACTATTCACTTCCTCACTTAACCTTTTTCCTTAGCTCATTTCAATCCTTTGTTAGATCCCTAGCTTTAAACCCCTTCGCCACCTACCCCTTCGCCGCCGGTCCCCTACCCGCACTCCTCGCCCCCACGCCCCCCTCCCCTCGCCTTCTTTAGTTTTTTCGTTCAATTCTTTGTTTATCTTTATTGTCCATTTCATTTAAACCCCTTCTTGATCCTCCTCTCCCCAATCATGTAGTTAATTGATCCTTTTGTTTAACTTAACTCTCATAATTTTAATTTGATGTCCAATTTTAACTTTGTTTATTGATTTTTTAATGTTTTTTTCACTTCTTTGTTAAAAATTTAATTTAATTTCCACAAAGTTCAATTTCCACAAAAACTTAATTTTCACTAAATTTATATTTTTCCACTTATGTTAAAATTCAAATTTTGGTTTTTAATTTTTTACCCTTGAAAAGCTTAATGTTAGTGAGTGCATTCTTTGCTGGCACTTGGGGTATGAACTTGCAATGATTACTTTATTCTTTACCTCAAATTTTAGGTTTGTTGTCTCTTATCATGTCTTTCTCCCGAAAAAAAATCACTAGAAGTAATCCAAAATATAGAAATCAAAATTCTTCACACAATTACCTTTCAAAAAACAAATTTAATTTTATTTAATTATTAATATTTATAATTATTTAATAACTATTTTTTAATATTAATATTTATAATTATCCACTCTAAAATGTAAATCGTAATACCACTTCATATATAGATATTTATTCACTTGCACTTATGTTTATATCTTATTATTTAAAATAAAAGAAACATGTTATTACCTTTAATTATCATCATTCAGCTTATCTTTAAATTTGATTATATCATACTTGTTTTTTAATGTTTTATTGATAAAATTTGATATATAAAAAAAAAATATAAAATAATATTAATTATTTAATATATATTGAAATTTTTTATTTATTATTAGATTTTTGAAATTATATTAACAACTAAATTTTATGCACATCTTATTTTATTATAAAAATTTAATAAAATAATTTTTATATTCTCTTCATACTTAAACATTTTACAATAAATTTATATAATTTATTTATTAATATAATATAAAATACAAAATTAATAATTAATAATTTATTTATTACCTATAACTCTGGACATGGCAAGGAAGCCTCCAATACTGTAGGCATGACAGTAAACTATCTGTTCCCCAGCTACCTCTATTCGATTCATCTCGTCTTTTCCTTCTGCCTCTATCCGATTCATCTCGTTTTCCTTAGTCAAGATTGTTGTAATTGTTCCAAACACAACATCAGACGCTGATATTTGTGATGTACTATACAGTCTTAACATTTTATGTTTCACTGAAATTATGACTCGAAAACTGTTTTCGAGATATTACTCTATATAAAATTATAGAGAGAATGGTATAATAAATCTATTAATAAGGATTGCTGCAATTATTCCAAATACAAAATATTAGAGACGGATATCTATGACAGAGTTTAGATAAATTATTAAATTTATAAAAATATAATCACATATTTATTTATTTTTGGGGCCAGATATATTTAGTCATTTCTTATTAAATATTTGTTAAATTTTTATTTTAATTAAAAAGTAAAAATAATAATTTATTGGGTAGTGGGGATAATGGTAATTGTTAATTTTTTTTAAATGGGAGATCAAAATTTTACATGTTATTGTGTTAATTGTTTTAAAATGATGTTTTAAATAAATTAAAGTTTTTAAAATATAAAATATATCTTATATAGTTATAATTTTTAAAAATCCTTAAAAAAAAAATTAAATAATTTACAAGTGGATGGTATGGAGGTTGTTATAAGGTTTATATATATATATATATATATATATATATATATATATATTTGAGTTAATTAATTTTCTTAAAATAATTTAATTTTGTAAATTTCAAATTATAAATTAATTTTTGTTTTAAAAATTTAATATATTATTTTAGAATAAATAAAATATATTTAATTAATATTATAATTTATTTATTTTTATGGAATAAAAGAGGGGTAAAAACTTTATTAAAACCAAGAAAACCAAAGTACAGAACACCTTGAGGCCAATGCCTCAGGAATCAACAAAATCACAAAAAACAACAAGAACAATACAATTACGCTCCAATACCACTCTCATCCTCCATGATAATCCTTTCCAAATTCTGACGAAGTGCGCAGGGCATCTGCTCCTACCCATCTAACATCCGGCCTTCAACTGCTTCTGATCCCCATCTTGCCAGACAATCAGCGACCCTATTCCATTCCCTAGGAATATGAGCAAAAGTCACAAAATCCATACAAGAACTGACTTGAAGAATCTGCTGAACAATCAATGACAGCTACCAGCACACGTCGGATGTCTTCTTCTCAAGAAGAAAATTGACCAGAACTTGAGAATCAGCCTCACAGATTACTTTTCTCCATCCTAAATCATAAGCTTTCCGTAGAGCATGTAAAATCGTGCATCCTTCCATCTAATTAACTATCTGCACACCTTTGTTAACCACAAAAATCAAAACCACGAAACCAGTAGAATCCCTACCGAGCCCGCCAATCCCACCCGAGCCTGGATTCCCACAGGATGAATCGTCCGTATTAAGTTTCAAAAAACCGGTAGGAGGAGGCATCCATTTCCCCATCCTTTGTACTCTCTGTGTCACCTGTCTACCTCTCCTGACACTAGCTAAGATCAGAGAAAAACCCTGAATGCCCAACCTCTCCGCAATCTCAACATCACTCTTAGCCAGTGGCAGGGTAATCTCACTCTTAACCCCAACAGTTTCTTGGACCATGCCCAATATTCTAAACCAAACCTACTGAATTCCCAAAGTTTCTCCTCGAAAAATCTTATGATTTCTTTCAAGCCAGACCTGCCATAAAAGGAAGATGGGACCTGCGTACCAAACGTCATGCAAAAATGAAGCCGGTGAGGGCGGTCTACCCAATCTCGCCCAAAAATCAGCCAAGGAGGATGCGTGAACACATTGGCACTTCCACGCTTCCCACCAAAAGTGCCATAATTGTGTTGAGAAAGGGCATCGAAAGAATAAATATTAAGAATCCTCCCCCTCGCTGTTGCGTAATGCACACCTCAAGTAGCCAACATATCCTCTCTTCCAGATATTGTCCCACATTAGGCATTTATTCCAAGCCAAGATCCAGGAGAAACAGTTACACTTCGGCCAAGAGAAACTATTCCAGACTTTTTTCCACCAAGAAACTTCCCTCCCGTCATCTATCTGCTAAGAAATCAATGCCTGGTACCCGAAAGACACCATGTATGATCCCTTCTAATTGGGGGCCCATGCCAGAACATCCCTTTCCAAAAGGGCACTACAACTGCATCCAGCCAGAATGGAATGTAGTTCAGCACATTCCTCTTCCAATCCCACAATCAGCCATTCCTCTGGTGTTTTCCACCTCGCTGTCATTACCTACCCCTGACAGGAAAACTCCTTAAAATCATCCACCCTCGATTATCCAGCTTTGCCAAATCTTTGCACTAGTATATTTAACTAAGGATATTGATTTTCTAGGGGCAGAAAACCATCCCAAGAGTCCTACCATAACCGCACCTCCATCCCATCCTTGCATATCCAGAACAAACCACGCTTAATAAGCGCAGCCCCTTTTTGGAGCATAGACCAAATTGCCAACCCCTTTCCAGTCAAGCTATGCCTCAGAATATCACTCTGAGGAACTCCTACCAAGTACTTGTGGGATAAGATTCTAGCCCATAGACGGTCAGGTTCAACACACCATCTCCAATATAGTTTCACAGCCAAAGCTATACTAGAGAGTAACGACTGTCTTAGTCCAATGCCTCCCAGCCTTTTTAGACTACAAACTACCTCCCATTTAATGAGACTCCATTTAGTCGATGTTAAATTGCCAGCCCAAAGAAATTGCCTTGTTAAGGAATCAAGTTATCTCACAAAACATACCAGCGCTACCTGAACCATACACCTGTATATAGGGAGCACCTGCACAACCGATTGAAGCAGCTACACACGACCAGCAAAAGACAGCGATTGATGAGTCCAATGATTGACCTTAGCATGAAACTTGTCTAGAAGGCCCTGCCACGTCTCCCTAGACTGTCTCCCAGTCGAGATGGGAATGCCAAGGTAAATCAGAGGAAGACTTCCAATTTAGAACTTGAATAAATTAGCAATTCTCCATTGAATTGGAAGAGGGGTGTTGAAGAAAACAAATTGAAGACTTACCCTCATTAATTAGCTGTCCTGATGCCTCCAGATAAACATCCAAATCTATGCGCATATTAGACGCCTCTCTCATAGTTTCCATACCCATCAAAGCTGCATCATCCACAAACTGAAGGTGAGAGAGTACCGGGAGACCTCCACCCCACTGCCAACCCTGAATATGTCCCCCTTCCACATTCCTTTTGATCAACTGTCCCAGCGCTTCAACCAGAAGAAGAAACAGATAAGGGGAGAGAGGATCACCTTACCTTAGGCCTCGAGAGGCTCCAAATAAATTAGAATGCCCTCCATTGATCAGACCAAGAAGGAGGTCAAATTCACACAACTCATGACCCAGCAAATCCAGTCCTCACTGAATCCAAAAGCACTCAAGACCTTTTTGAGGAAGGACCACCGAACTCTGTCATAATATTTACTCATGTCCAGCTTAATGAACATGGGCTTTTCTTTTGACTTGGCCATCGAATGAATCACCTCAGTAGCCACCACCACGCCATCCAAGATTTGATGCCCTTCCATGAATCCACTTTGCTCTTCAGAGATAAACAGTGTAAGCCACCTTTTCAATCTTTCTGCAATCAGCTTGGAGACGATTTTATAAATCACATTGCACAGAGAAATGGGATGAAACTGACTTAACCAATCAACTCCCTCCCCCTTAGGGATAAGAGCTAGGAAAGTCAAGTTTAAATCCCTAAGCATCTGTTTATTCATCTGAGATTTGTGAACAACAACCAAGAGATTGACTTTTATAATGTCCCAGAACTCCTGGAAAAATTCAATCGAAAATCCATCCGGCCCAAGTGCTTTACCTTTTTGCATCTAGAAAATTGTCCTCTCAACCTCTTCCATAGAAATGGCACTCATAAGATGCTCGTTCATCTTTGAAGAGACCAAAGAGGGAATACATGAAAGAACCTGAGTCTCAGCCACCAAGTCCTCTAGCGCTTCCTCCTAAAATAGAGAAGCAAAGTAAAGTTTTGCCTCCTTGCAAATACCCTGGGTGGAATGAATGGTCTCCCCTATCTATCACCAATGAGGAAATAGTATTTCCATGCTACCTGGCTTTCACTGAGTTGAAGAAGAATGTAGTATTCCTATCCCCCTCCTAAAGCCATACATTCTTCACTTTCTGCTTCCAAAATATTTACTCCCTCAGCTCCCATTCCTCCACTACTTTAAGGGCCTTAGCTTCCTCTCTTAGTCAAAATTTAGATGCCCCCTCTTCCCTAATCATCCTGGTCACTTCATTCAATTGAGTTTGCGCCACATCTTTTTCATGGTGAATGTTGTTGAAACACTATCTATTCCAGCGCTTGATCTGATATTTGGTAAATTTTAAGAGCTTGGAAAAAGTATACATTGCAGTTCCATATCTCGGTCTACCTCTTCTCCACCAATCAGCAATACAACCATACAGGTCTGGATCCCTAAGCCACATGAGCTAGAATTTAAAAGGTGGTCTTTGAGGAGTCCTAGCTGAGGAAATAGCTAGCTTAATGGGCCAATGATCTGAGCCCTGCCAATCAAGAATCTCAGAGTTGGAAGACCACGACCCCCCACCCAAAAACATGACACCATAAAATGGTCAAGGTGCTCGGCAATACTATTGTCCCCCAACCTTCTATTGTTCCACGTGAAGCGGCCATTGCTGGGTTTGATATCAACAAGATTAAGCTCCAAGATATTATCTCTAAGCAAAATGGAAGAGGGCTCAGTTTTCATAATACCTCCTTGTTTCTCAGATAAATCCAAAATGGCATTGAAGTCTCCAGCAATAATCCAAGGCAAATAGGGAGACAAACTACGCACCTCATGAATGTTGTTCCGTACCTCGAGCTTGCCTCATAAATTTGTCAAAGTATAGACATTAGAGAAAATAATAGATTCCCCTGATTCCATGCACCAAGAAACCATAGATAAAGAGGCCCTGAAAGAAATCCAAGACACAGGCTAGATCTTGCATGGGTTCCATAGGCATGCCACACCCCCCAAAGATCCCTGGGCTCCAACACATTGACAAAGTCCTTGCCTCCATATCTTGGGCGCCATAGTCATCATACAATCAACATAAAATTTAGTCTCTTGAAAAAAGAGAACATCCAGAGAATGCCTACACACTAATTCCTGAACAACTTTTTGTCTGGGGCCACTGTTCAAGCCCCTTGCATTCCAAGAGATAGCAATCATTTGGGAGGAGTCAAGAAATGGGTGTCCAGGGTCTTAACCACTCCTGACTCTACCAAGTTCTCCCCAATCATCTTAATCCTCTCCATATCCTTTTTACGTCCTGTCTTAGCATTCTTCTTCGAAGCCCCTTTCTTCCCATCCTTTTGAAGGATGCCTAGATGAGGGGTAGATTTCCCTCTTTTATCCGCTTCTGCAGCCACATCCCATATCACAGGTTCTACTTCTTCTACGTCCTGACCCATATTCGCATTTGGATCCACCACCACTTGCACTCTCATCTGTCCATCCATGAGCATGGGCATAGCAAAATCTTCTTGCATAACACACGGAGGCTTGGCGGATCCAATCACCAATCCCGAATCTTCCTCAAGATGATCTACAATGTTCATATCCAGATTAATTGCTTCCTGCCCCAACTCATCTAAGATCTCAAACCTGTTAAATGTATCCTCCTCTTGTCATTCCCTTAAAGTTCTTTTATGTCCTCTGCTATGGAATTGGCCTTTTACCTGGACAAAGCCCTTGGCATCCTTATTCTCCTCTGTTATAGGCTTCTTTCCTTTGTTAGTATTAGGCATGGTACTCGCCTGAGGCGTAGTCTACTGTTCCATTGGCTTGGCTTTTGGACATCTTCTCACCAAGTGGCCATATTAGTGGTAGAGGCGACATCTGAATGGAAGAGTCTCATAGTCTAGTTGTTGTACCCAGGAATATGAGCTAGCACTCATCTCTATTGCATCTGGCAATGGTTTACTTAAATCAATTTCCACACAAATATGAGCAAAAGTCATCACCTTCTTACTCAAGGTTTGTGTAGAAGATCCAACAGGTCTTCTAAGCATTGATGCCAACATATGAAGTACATCCTCCCGGCAACATTCTATTGGGAATCAAGGCAACCAAACCCACACTGGCACTCTGTTAGGAAGCTCCTCAGAGGGGTTAAAGCTAACATGCCATGGTTTTACAAATA
This sequence comes from Torreya grandis, assembly GCA_037957365.1. NCBI lineage: Eukaryota > Viridiplantae > Streptophyta > Pinopsida > Cupressales > Taxaceae > Torreya > Torreya grandis. Next base: position 2,285,114 of record JARHVA010001723.1, on the reverse strand, counting down.
AACCCACCTGGTTGTAAAAATAAGGCCCTCCTTCAAAGACCCTGTTGTGGTTAGCCAGGCATACAAATGTCACCACGAAGTAATTTTTTGCAAGCATGGTGACTTCCATTTCACCTTCAGGTTCCCACACTCTACGAGCCCAGCTTTCCAGGAACTGAAGGGAGACTTTTAAACCCAAGAACATGCAATACAAGTAATGATTAGAATAATATTCTACATCCTCAGATAACATTTCAAAGGGGATTACCAATTTTGGTCTTTCTTTGCATCTTTCAAGACATCCGTTAACCTTCATGATCCTGGATCCTCCAGGCATATTCAAATCCTTAGCAGCTATATTCTGAGAAAAAAGGGCATTTTCATACCCCTGCACATCCTGTCCTGGCAAATTCATGTCCACCACTTCACTAAAACTAGCACCAATACCAGTCATGGAAGGCATACCCCTATCCATGACTGCACCTACCTAAATGTTCTTCTCCAGCTGTGAGTTCGTGCCAGCCAACACCACTGGCCCGTCACAAACCCTGACCAATAGTATTGTGCAGCCCATAGCACAAAAGACAGGAGAAAAACAAAAAAAGTTTTACTTGAACCGGCCAATGCTCTGACCCCACCCCCTTCATCCAGACCGACGCCCTTCCCCTACCTATGCAGAGACACCCACAACAGAAAATGGGCTAGGGCACAGCTGCCCTAGCTCGTCGCCAAACTCCTGTCTGTCGCCATCCCATTCGAAGACTTAATTTTTCAATCCAAAGGGAGGTGAACTTAATTCTCCATATTATAATTTATTTTTAATTATTGAGAGTTATAATTATTATTATATTGATATGCTTTTTTATCATAGTATTTTAAGAGGTTGTAGTGGGTTGTAATGGAGTGTATTAACTTTTAATTCTAACCTTAAATTTTAAGTCAATTTGATCACCATTTTATAATTTTTTCATTTAAAACAAAATAGTTGACATTATTATTCCACCCATAAAGAAATACAATGCTTATATATAAAAAGAAATGCAATTAATTTTTACAATACAACATATATATTATGTTTAAGGTTAATATTATTATTTTACCTGCAAAGAAATACAATGTTTATATATACAAAAAAATAAAATTAATTTTTACAATACAACTTATATATTGTGTTTGAACGATCAACCATACTCTATGAGATAATAAACAAGTTGACACTTTTACTATTTAATGAGGAGACCTTGATAACTAATACAACCCCGCAACATAAGCAACAACTTCGGTAAAATTTGTAAAGGTCTTGAAGAACTTCTTGACATATACAAAGTGTGAAATTTGTATGCAATCGATGCATTGATTTATTCTTTTATAATTTATTTTTATTTTATTTACTTCTTTATTTCAATGATTGTTCATCCTCTACCCCACCTATCTCCATATGTCATAACTGCAATGTTCATGTATTTCTAACCATCATTCATTCTCCATTACTATTCTCATTATTATTTATAAATTCACTAGAAATACATTTATAAATGGAATTTCACCTAAAAATATATTGTAAAGAATGTATTCAACCAATTTTAGAAACATCTAAAAAATCGCTACACAAACAAAATTATGGTTTAAGTGCAAATTCTTTTCCTCCTTGTGTATTTATTGCATTAAATGAGTGCATAATCACTAAGGTGAAATGAAAGACCCGGTGAGTATCATAAATAATGAATTCCCATTTTTATTAAGCAGGTGATCATATGAATCTAACCCATTCTAATCATTTTAGGCAGACCTACAATAGGGAATTGGGTTCTTGGCATGTTTTTTTACTGGTTGAAACAACTCGTAGTTTCATTGACATGATGATTCAAGACACCATTAAAATGTTATCTGTCTTTCAGTGTGCATTTGTTTTTCTAATATATTGTAGGGTTGCAGTTCATGTGGATGTGGATTAATATTATTTTTTGGGTGGTGTGTGGGGGTGGCGAGGGAGAACAGGTGTTCGTGGGTATTTGGGAGATTGGTCAGTTCAAATAATGAGATTTGGACATAATGTTGGTAAGAAAAAGGTCATTTTAACATTGTCTTAAATAAGTTTATAGTAGAAAAAATAAATAGTATAAATAATCAATTTATTTATTTATTTATTTTAAAGTTTTTAATGGTTTTTTTTTCACTTTGTATTTTATACAGTTTAATATTATTGGTTAATAGAGTGTTATGTTTTTAAAATTCATATAAATAAATCTTAATTTTTTGAAATATTTTTTCCCTTTTTATACTCAACATTGTGGACCACCACCCACGATCCTTCATTAGGTGAATGTGACTTATGATATATTATGGATGATGATTCTAAATGTAAATAAAAAATAAGAATATAATTACATCAAAAAAATTAAGATTTAAAATTATTATATTTTATGATTAAACAATAAAAATACAGTCATACGGCCATCAAATTTAGTCCCTTAATGAGTCTACAAAGTTAGTTGAATAATACGAAAGGCCACCTCCAACTCCAACTTTAAACTATTACCTTCATGATAGTGTAATAAGTAATGTATTATAATTAATAGCGTATAAATTTTGTGACAAATTTTTATAAAAAGTAAATATGGGACTAGATAGAGTATATCTATGATGGCAAAACATCTTTTACATAGATTTAAAATATATAATATTATTTTTAATAACTAGCATACATATCTTAGATAAATATATGTAAAATATGTTGAGAGATATCATTCTCTATACACATATATAATATTGAATTTGTGACATAAGTAAAATAAAGGCACGTATATTTAAAATAATTTAATTTTGTAAATTTAAAATTGTAAATTAAAATTTTATTTAAAAAATTAATATATTATTTTAGAATAAATAAAATATATTCCATTAAAATTGTAATTTGTTTTTAATTATTGATAGTTATAATTATTATTAATTTATAGTTAGAGACTCATATTGATGTTGTTTGAAATTTTTTAAATTTAATTTTTTGATTATTAACATATTGTAAAAATAGAAATAAAGAGAAATGATAGGTAAAATTAAAATATATTTGCGTTATTATAATTAATTCAAATTCTATATTTTATTTAATTTTTTTATAAACATTGTTATGATACTTTTGATTATTTTTTATATACAAAACATGAATGTAAAACTTACACACAATTATTATCCAAAAACTCATGTATAATCACATTCTAATTATTTCAATAGTATTAAAACTCACTTCTTATCTCCTATCATATTCTAGTTTTATTATTTTGGTACATGTTTATTAGTAAATATTACACTTTCATTTGTATGAAACATTAATTAGAGTGTGATAAAAAATTAACAAGAACCACATTATCACCTTTTTCATAAAACTTGAATGCGACATAAAAATTCTTTTGGAGCACTTCAGTATATCTTATTATACAAACAATAAAATTATAGAAGGTTACATATAAACATATATGATTAGTATTCATAGCTCAAATCCATGGCAGAGGCCAAAACACTAGCATAAATCACGGTACAAAAAACAATAAATAGAAAATAAATTTTGATAAGACATGACACTCACAACCACATTAAAAATCAAAAAGGAACTAAGCATATGCCACAACACCCAAAGAAGGAGGTGAAGGAACACCCTTGGGTGGAAGATTAGTCAAAGTAGAAGGATCAAATAAAGGAGGATCCGATACCACCTAACCATCCATGGGGTCTAGAGCCAAAGTCAAGGAGAAATATCTCTTTATCAAATTTAAAATTATTATGAAATTCTTGCTCATTGATCACCATTTAATGCATTAAATTCAATTCACATGGATAATTGTTTGGTCTCTAATAAACATGTGGCCAAGATCGTTCTAGATAGCACAATCTCATTTCCATAAAGCTATAGAGTAATCACTCTGTAATATCCCCAATTAAATAATTCAAGTGGAGCACCCATATAAACAATAACAATTAGTATAGTATTAATTAATTATTAAACATTCATTAAGAAAATGGATGCCACCCTTGGGAAAAGACATTTGGAAGAGACACATCTTTCAATGGAAAATCATGAATTATTAATAGTCATTCATTGGTATGGAAGGAAGGCATTCAATTATGTATTCAATCATCTAACTTTATATAAGCATCATGCTATACAACCACTCTCAAGAATGAAAACCCTTGTGATTATGATAGCCCCATGATGAAACCCCTTGTGGACTTATATTTTATTTAATTTATTATTTTAAATGCAATATTTATATTTATAAAAGATATGATTTCTAAGAAAACCAAATTAATGTAAAATATTCTGATTTGGAATATTACAGTGGTATCAGAGCTATTTTTCTTGATACCCTGTGAACCATGGGGTCACTACATAAAGAAATTATGGATGGTTTTGAGTTTTACAACTTCCTTTCAATAGAGATTTGAAAATAAATCTCTTTTTCAGAATTTTTTTAGTTGAAAAAGTCATGGAATGGAAATAGGCACTATGAGGAAGATGAGCTCATGAATCATTGTTATGGTAGCTAGAAATATGAAGAGAAGTTCAATTTTCAATAGGTCGTAGAAGAAAGGGAAAAAAAAATCAATAGTGATTGTATCTCTTGTTGCCAAGGATAGTGAGATGGAAGAAAATTAGAGAGAGGATGAAGGTTACATGCCAAACAAATTCCAAAGAAGTATTCCTCATGATTTAGGTAATAATAATCTTAATAAATGTCAAGAAATAACTGAAATCGTAGCTAACAACGTTAATCTTAACCATTACGTCATAGTCTCTGCATTTCAATCCATAACAGATTTCATCCCACCCAAAGAAAAAATGAAGGTTACAAACTTGATGAGCAAGCTTCAAAGGTGTGAGATGGAAATGATTGGGAGGAAGGCCTTCCACAACATAAGTTGTGAGATATGCTTCATGAATTTTCAATTGTAAGAAGATTTTGATGCTTATGACCTCCTCTCGCATTATTTTGTAAGTGATAATGATTATATTAAGCCACTGTCAAACATTGTGGAAATATATGGTGTCGAGGATATTATATTTTTAATGGATCAGAGTTCTATATGTGCAACATTTAGTAAAATCACTGACAAAAGACTTTGCTTCTTGAATCAAACATTTGATGAAGAGATTATTATCTTTTTTTACAATAACAACATTGATTCCCTTATCACAATTTCAGAATATCCTTTACCAAACGACATCAACTCATTCAAGATCTGAGCAACCCCAATTGATTATATTAGGAAAGGTAAACCTAAATCTCATTTAGACTTGATTGAGACATAGATATCCTCAGAGCAGGAGGAAGATTATGCAGTAATCAACCATCTTAATGCAAAGGTTGTTATCTCCAAAAACAGTAATAACAATAATTTCTTTAGTAGAAGTAAAATATATGGCCACTTTAGAGGCCACTGGAGAAATCTTTGTTAGAGTGTTATTTTATAATATCTTGGTGAAATAAAGGAGAAATAAGGAGTTATTTAAAGATTTCACAAAGGCTAAAGAGGCTAAAGGTGATAATGTATAGCATAAGATAAGTAGATGGGTAAAGTTGCAAAGAGTCTATAACAAAAATGAACATAAACAATGAATGATGAAACAACCCTCGCAAGTCTTCATAAAGACATTATAGCAGAGGAAGAATATCGTATGAGGGTACACTATTTTTGTAAAAATAAAAAAATTCCAAAGGTTGGAAAAGTAAAAAGGCACAGAGAATTAGAAACAAGGAAAATATGGAGGAGTACATAGTATAATTCAACTCGGAAACTAAGCGAGCAAGTTCAAATAGAAAGAAAGGCAATAGAGAATCTTGGTGAAAAAGCCCAGAAGATTTTCAATTAGTTGAAAAGACTAGAAAGACCAAATCTTTAAGGAAGCAATTGGAAATAAAATATTTTCAAATTAACTTTAATATATATAAGACACACCTAATGTTACAATACCTCTCACTCACTCAAGATGGAGGATGTCCATTTAAAATGATTTACCCACAATAAATGCCCGAATATATTTACGCATACCTGAAAATTCAAAGAATAAAAGATTAAAGAGCTTTGAAATCTAAGATATAAAATTCCTCAACAAAAACACATTCGAACCTATAACCAAATTTTATGCCTTAAAATTATGTTCATATGGTACCACAAAATACAAGTTAAAGCACATAGTGGAAAAGGGCTTGATTGTATAGGATATTTATATTAGACATCATTTTAGGAAAAAAAAACTCATCGCTTGCTTTATATAAAGCATTTTTTTAAGAGTTGGTAAAATTTATACAGCCTACATAACATGTTTCTCAATGATCGTGATGGTAACATTTGTCATAAATAAACTAAGCGTGACTTATGGATCGAAGTATTTTGTAAATTGTGACATCGTTTAAAGGTTTACAGTGAACACGATATAAATAATTCTCAGAATTAAATTTTTATTTAATGAAAAAAAAAAAATTAAATAAGGAAAAAGACGGAGAGGATTGAACCGGTGACCCCTAGATAGGATCATAAATATATTTGATTTGCGTGAAATTATTTGAAAGGATGCATGTCAGAGGCAAAAACTGAAAACCACAGGACGAAGAGACAAAGACTACTTAGACTGATTTTCATAAGATAAAAGAAACCCAATGACCTCTTTAAAAAACCAAACATTTTCACAGCATTTACATTAATCAATTTCAACAACCATCTTCAATCAAATCTGAAAAAATAAATTACACAACATTCTATGAACAAATATTATTAAGGCTAAAGTCTAACAGAAACATAAATTTATGATATGGATCCAAAATCGTGGGAGTGGAAGAGAGGAAATCGATTTCAGATTTGAACCTTGTCTCTGATGACCGATCAAAGTTGTCTTTCCTGCATTGGTAAAATCTGTCCGAATTAGCCATTATGCAAATTGACACCGCTAGCATGAATTGAAAATGCAGAGACATGGAAATGGTTTTGAGTTGACTGCATGATTGAATGGGTGGCGCCCACCCCCTCCAAAGGAAAACCACTGCCACTATCAAGATTAAAAACAATTTATTATGACAGTATTATTATCAAAATTTACAGTGCCTTGACCTATGTGAAACTTCAAATAATATCTAACTTTTTAAACCAATCAAAGATAATAAATAATAATATTTTATATTATTAGTTAAACATTGTACAACTTATCTAAGTTAAATGTTCACATATTATTCTAACACTCGAATCAAACGGAAAACAATAGTCCACCCCTCCTGACTTTAATAATAAAATAATTTTAATAGATTTTAGACGAACAATTAAAATTTTAAAAATCTAGAAAATTATTTTATTATTATTATTTTTTAGCCATGATATTAGTCACTTTTTATTAAATATTTGTTAAAAAATTATTTTAATTAAAAATTATTAATAATAATAATTTGTAAGATAATAATGTAATGGTAATTAGTGTTTTTTGTTAATGGAAGATTAGAAGATTAAATATTATTGTATTACGGTGGTTCATTTTTTGATGAATTTTTTATTGGGTTAAAATGGTTCAATATGTGGTACGTTTCATTGCATTAAAATGGTTCAATCTATAAGTTGAAATGGTTCAATTCGTGGCACGTCTTATTGCACTAAAATGGTTCAATCTATGAGCACATCATGATAAAGTAGTGGGGAAAAAATAAAATAATAAAAAATTTCAATACATTACATTGATGATATTTGCACATTCTACATTTTATATGATTTAATAAAAAAAAAATTATGTTTTTCTTCCCAATAAAATATTAATGATAATTAAGATAAAAAGAAGGTAACACATGGTTGGGAATAACTCATAATCCTGTCTCCTCCACTATTTATTTTTGTTGTCGCCATTATTTAAAATTTTCTATTGTTATAATGTTACTTTTATATAGTTGTAGCTCACTGTTTATTTACCTTTTTGTTGAGAAATTTATTGTGTATTAGATTAATTTGTTAGTGCTTCTCGACTTTAATTAATATATTCATTCCGAAAATGATTCTATTTATTATTATATTTATATAATTAATTTTGTTTAATATTCAATTAATATATAAAATAATTTTTTTAATTAAAAATAATATTTTATAATTAATATTTTTAATTTAAACAAAATAAAATTTACAAAGTAAAAGTAAATTAACATTCTATTTGATTATTTTAATAGTGAGAAAGTGGAAGTACTTCCATGTCAATTAAGTTTTAAACATTGACATTTTTATCAATTGAATTGTAAAGGTTAGAAATATATATAAATGGTATGGAAGTTTTTAACATTTTATTTAATTTTTCTATTAATGTTTATTAAAAATTAAATTTGTCAAAAAATATAATATTTTCATAATTTATATAAATTAATGTTGATTTTTTCGAATAATTTTGTTTTTTAATAATGACAAAGCGGAAGTATTTTTATTTTACTTTCATTTATTCCATTATAAGTTATTCTAAAGGATGAGTATTTAAAAAAATTCATTGTGTAATATATTAAGTTTTTCAAACACACACACACACATAACATTTTCATTATTTGGATACATTTTTTTTTTATAAATTTTTAAATTAATTTAATTTGAAAGATGTCTATCAAAATAAGCTAGTAAGTGATCTTTGGTAGAGTGAACATACAAGTATTCTGCAACAATGATGACCTTGTATGTATTTAGAAACATGCAAGAAGATGTGCAATAATTGCCTTCTGTATTAAATGTCTTGCTTATCAATTATTTGCTCTACACTACTTAATTATAATAGCATGATAAAGATGAATATAAAGAAGTAGTAGGGGAGGTAACTCACTGGAGAACTCATAGTTAGACTGAGTGTAACTCATTATGGAACTCATAGGATAACTCATAGTGACACTCAATTCAACTCTAGGTGAAACTCTAGGTAGAACTCACCCTCTCACCCACCTAACCTCTTATCACACATAAGTAAGCTAAAGCTTCAAGTGTAGAAATTATCTATTTAATAAGTAAATGGAATAATGAATGTCCTACACCAACACCCCCCTTAAGCATAGGTTAGGTGGGCAAAAAAGAAAAGATGGGTCCCGACAACAAGGCTTGATGAGGTACATATGTACAATGCAACTCTCAATAAGTGGAGTAAAAGGGGAAAACTCAGTGAGAAAAAACTCCCCCATAAAAGAGAGATAGTGAAAAGAAGTACTAGAAAGCCCACTCCAACAACCCCCTTAAGCATACCTTAGATGGGCTATAAAATTGGGTCTCGGTAATGAGGCCTAATGGGGTACCCAAATACATAGTGATGATCTTAGTATCCTATAAAATATGAAGGATGTTTACCTCCACAAAGAAAAAAAAGAATTTATGCATATAATGTCGCATGGCAAATGATGTAGTAGGTCCCTCTGCAACACATATTGTCTCTTCCTTTTGGAAGAAAAAAAAACACTAGCTATCAAACTATTGAATTTCCACTCAAGTGGAATGCATGTAGGAATCAAGAAGTATATCTCTAGATAATTCTCAAATGTCTCCCTACTAATGCTTGAATGTGTCAAATTATCATCAGATATCACAAGACTAACTTTAGAATATGGCAATGAAGAAGCATACAATGAAGGAGAGAGAAAAACTAGAGAAAAAGATAGACATGGAACATTCAATGAAAGAATGTCCATGGGAATAGGTAAGCAAGGTTGAATAATTGTCACAACCAAAGATTGATCTTTAAATGAAGCACTCAAATCTGCAAGATGAATGTCTATAAGGACATATGAGTCATCAATACTCTCAATCTGTATACTCTCACTAGAGAAGTCCTCTGAAATGTAAGTCTACAAAGACTCTAAAAGAGAAACTATCTACACAGAAATGGATGTAAAATTTTTAATGAGACAATTAAGGTCTGGCATAATCTTGTCTTGTAGTGGGGGTTTGATAGAAGGAAGAACACTATCCACCATGGATGTGTCATCATAATAAATATAAGAATGAGGAGAGAGTATAATAGTCTCAAAAGAGACAATAGGAAGTGAAGGAGGAGGTGACATAAATCTCAGTAAGATCAATAAAAACACTATGTAGTATGCTCTAAACAGTGCAAGGATACTCTGTATGTTCCACATGGCAATGAATTTCTAGGGTAAGTACACAAATTGGAGGATAAAAAGTGGCCTACCCATGGGCATGATTTTTCTAAAATTTTATAAATTTGAATTTATGTACATAATTTGAGATATCTACACTCTAAATTTGAAGATGGTGTAAAAATATGAAAAATAGTATTTTGAGTCTAGTTTCTAAAACATAGTTTTTTAAAAATAATTAAGTACAACTAGGTCAAACAACTAAAATTTGAAGATGAACTCTAGTATTTTTCAAAAAATATAGTAGATAGATAGTCATGACATGCACCATTTTATTAGTAACATTTAATATTATTTTAAACCCTTTAGGAAAAATTTAAATAAAAGTTTGTATCACGTCATCTATATTTTTTTGTATTTTTTTAATGAATAATTTTTTTTATGAATTTTAAAAGTAAATAAATCTTAAAAACTAGCAAAAAATGGATAATCATCTGTGAGTCAGGCCTAACTACATGAAAAAAAATGAAAATCAATTTTTTTAATGTGTGTAAAATTAAGCGTACTACATCACCATATAATTTTTTTTTCACATGGATCAACAAAACACAAATTACATGAACATGTATAGGCATGTATGTTTGTGGCATGTAGTGGCTTAAAAAATGAATAGTTAGAAATAAATATAGTTTGAAACCTTAAATTAGTCCAAAAAATATAAGAATCATATTTTTGAAAAGAGGAGAGCTTGCTCATCATGATAGTATCAAGTTTTCTAATTTTTATGTTGAAATTTTTAGTGTATTTGGAAATCAAAGTTGAAATTTGTTATTTATTTTCATGCCTTTCAAAACTTGACTGTACATTGATAGTCCAAGCCATTCCTAAGCCAAAAGGTAAGGGAATTGAATTCAAATTCAAATACCATGATCACATTACTTATAACATTATCGTATTACTAAATAACATGATTGTGATATATATTATCATCACCCTAAAACATGTGGGAGTTGCACATGAAGGCAAGTATAAGTTTACATTTATATTGTTATATTTTACATTTATATTGTTACATTTATTTTCTTATGCTTTATTTATTTTATCCAATATAAAAAATTAGGGCCACCCATCATCTGAATGAGTTGGTCTCACAGTTGCATACCTTACAATATAGAACATAGTTATTTTTAAAATCCAATAAGGTTAGTAATTTAGCACTTTTAGGGTCTAAGTATTAAACTTAGATATTTCAATATATAATTTTTATAATTGATGTTTATGTTTGGTAAACATATAGTCATTTTTATGTTTTTATGCGTTCTGGATTGATTCTTAGCATTTCTAGGAGTCTTAGATTTGACAAAATTGAAGTTTACAAACCACTCGCTTTGAAATTTATGTAAATTGATGTGATTGGGGTAGTATAGGCCACATTGATGACTAACACACATCAAACAACCACTTTGTGTTAATTTCACTTGTTCATCATCCATCCCTCATCCCTGATCACATCCTAATCATGCCACATCACCCCTAATCACTCTCTCATCATTCTTCATTGTCCTTAATCACACTCATATTAAAATTCACTATCCCTAATCATCTCTAATCACTCCTTCATCATCCTTGATTACTCCCTCATTGAACCTCACTATCCCTCATCATTCCTAATCACTCCCTCCTTGTACCTCATCATCCCTCATCATCCATAAGAAACTAGTGACACTTAGCATTTGATAGAGTTGGTCTTATAGATACACAACTTACGATGTGAAAAATATTTTTTCAAAATCTAATAGGTTTAGCTCTTAGACATTTTTAGGGTTTAAATATTAAATCTAAGGATTTCAATACATAACTTTTGCAATTGATGTCTAATTTTGGTAAATGTATAGTCATTTTTTAGGTTTTGTGCCTTTTAGATTGATTCTTGGCATTTATAGGAGTCTTGAGTTTGTCAAAATTGAAGTTTTAAAACTAATCACTTTTAACTTGATCCAAAGTGGTGTGATTGGGATAGTGTAGGTCATATTGATGCCCTACACACATCAAACGACCACTTTGTGTTAATTTTCATTCAAGTAGAAATGATAATAAGAAGTCCTTTGAATTTTCATTGCTACTTGAATGGATTTGCTTCCACCTTATGTAATAAGAAAAAGAGTTGAATCTATACTATATTTAAAAACAAAATGCTCCCAACAATCTAAATATATTTCATATCTAAATGGATATCTACTTCTTATGAGGCCAATATCCCTCAAGTGCACAAGTTGTAGTGTATCATCATGAGACAAATCCATTAGGAATCACTCTTTCATTATTTTATCATAAATTTTCACGCTAAATAAAATGTATAAAAATTATAGATGGTCAAACTCCTTATGTTCATTTTATATTCTATAACATCTTGTATTAATTGTTAGCCAAATTTTGGCTACCATTAAAGAACTTCACAATAAAATTTGCAAATCAAACCTCCACCTTGATTGATCACCTTGAAATTATTATTGTAAGTCATGTTTAGCATATATTAAGGTAAGTTTTACATGTTTAAGGTAATGTTTCTTTCTAACATTATGTTTATCTAGTCATGCTTGTCCTAGTTAAGTGGGTCCAAAGAGTGTTAAAGGTTTTAAATGTGTTTGTTATGGAATTTAACATGTGATAAGTAACTTCATGTCCTTCCATGGTCTGTAAAAGTACCTAAAAATTGTTGAGATCCCTTTTCTAATGTTACAAGCCTTTTCAAGTGTTTTTACTCATTGTGTAATGTTTAAATGAGAGTATATGTAAGATTGGTACATAAAGAATTGATGTCATTGTTAAACATTGTTATACATATATACAAGCATGGTAAACTCTATTAGTGTTATTCTTTAGGGTTTTCAAGCAAGAAAATGGTAACTCAAAGTTAAAACAAAGTCAAAACCTACTTATCTCTCTTATCGACTTCCTTGGCAACTCCAAATTAGTCAAAAATTTTCATTTAATATGTAGAGGAGAGAGAGTTAGAAGGAATGATATTGGGGGTTGATAAGTGTACTTATGTCCTTCAATTACATGGCCATAGTTATTATATTTATGACCCCTCCTTTACAAATAATCATTAATATCTTAGGTAGTCAGAATTTCCCTCTCCATCCACAAAGGGTCAATTTTGGATGGTTTCATTACATATTTGAGTTTGAATGATATTAATCGTGCATGTATGGGTTTCCCATGAGTTATAATATTCCTTGCACATTACTTTCCATCACTACTTGGCACGTGCCAAGAGGAGAGAGAGAGAGAGAAACCTTCATTGTAAATGAGTTACATGCCTAGATGATAAGTTAAATGAAAGGTTTGATCATTTTAAAGGATTTTATCACCCCAAGTGATCTTCAAGTAGATTCAATAAATTACTCATTCCTCCTACTAACCTCCTCAGGTTATCTCTCAGCTGGTAGCCATCACTTTATGTGGTATTTGAAACCATTTAGGTGGTATTGAACTCTTAAAAATCATGAGGATAACATACATCAGGTACAAGTCATATAGGTTCATCAAAAAGATACATGAGAGTGGGTTTGAACCTATTTTCAAGTCAAGATGGTTTCCTAAGGCTTGTCTGATAGAAATATGGTTATAATAAACAAAGTATGAGTTAATCAGGCCTATTGCATGATTCATATAATGTGAAGAAGAGCATGAAGGTGAGGTATATTGATTATAATGCTATTATTATTCAATATAGTTCAATATAAGTAGAAAATATAAAAGGAGTCTTGGGCATGATGGTAACCTACAGGGCTACCATAGGCCTAGGAGGAAGTAGACTTGTTTGTGATGTAGGATGGATTTCCAAAGGAATCTAAGGATAAGTGATAGAAATAATAGGGTGTTCACCAATAGTAGCATCATCAATAGATTAGGGTTGTCTAAGTAATCCTATTCTAATGATTCCCAACATTTAAAAGGTCCAAAACATCACCTATAGACCTAAGTGTATGAAGGTAAAAACCTACACGTTTGAGGTGTTTTGGATATTGGGGGAAACTAGGGAGGATTTATGGCATGATCAAGGAATAGATAAAGTCTTAAAATGTTCCATTGGTGACTTAAAAAAGCAAATGTTGCATATGACTGAAGTCATTTGAATTTTCATTGCTACTTGAATGGATTTGCTTCTGCCTTATGTAATAAAAAAAGAGAGTTGAATCTATAGTATATTTAGAAATAAAATCCTCACAACAATCTAAATATTTTTCATATCTAAATGGATGTCTACTTCTTATGATACCAATATCCCTCAAGTGTACAAGTTGTAGTGTATCATCATAAGACCAATCCATTAGGAACAACTCCTCTATTATTTCATCACAAATTTTCACACTAAATAAAATGTATAAAACTGATATATGGTGAAACTCCTTATGTTCATTTTATATTATATAGCATCTTGTATTACTTCAGTCTTATTAACATAAAAGTGGTCATTTGATGAGTGCAGGTCATCAATATGACCTACACTACCCCAATCACACCACTTTGGATCAAATTCAAAGTGAGTAGTTTTCAAACTTCAATTTTGACAAACTTAGGACTCTTATAAATGCTAATAATCAATTTATAAGGCACAAAAACCTAAAAAATGACTATATGTTTATCAAAAATAGACATTAATTGCAAAATTTATGTACTAAAATCTCTAGACCCTGAAACTGTCTAAGTACTGACCAAATTGAATTTTGAAAAACTATTTTCCAAATCATAAGATGTGTAGATATGAGATCAACTCTATTAGATGCTAAGTGACCATAATTTATTACGTACGATGAGGGATGATGAGGGATGTGGAGGGAGAGATTGGGAATGATGAGGGATAGTGAGGGTCAATGAGGGAGTAATCAAGGATGATGGAGTGATTAGAAATGACTAGGGATAATGAGGTTCAATGAGGGAGTGATTAGGAATAATGAATAATGATGAGAGAGTGATTAGGGGTGATGAGGCATGAGTAGGAACTAATTAGGGATGAGAGAGGGGTGATGAACAAATGAAATTAACATAGAGTGGTCATTTGATATGTGCAGGTCATCAATGTGACCTATGCTACCCCAATCACACCACTTTGCATCAATTTCAAAGTGAGTGGTTTGAAAACTTCAATTTTTACAAACCTAAGACTCCAGAAATGCTAGGAATCAATCTAAAAGGAACAAAAACCTAAAACTAACTATATGTGTACCAAAAATAGACATCAATTACAAAACGTATGTCTTAAAATCTCTAGGTTTAATACTTATACCTTGAAAATGTCTAAGTATTGACATGATTGGAATTCAAAAAACTATTTTCCACATCATAAAGTGTGTAATTGTAAGACCAATTCTATTAGATGTTGAGTGACCCTAATTTATCATATTTACTAAAATAAATTTAAAGTATAAGTTTACATTTATATTGTTCCATTTACATTTATAATCTAAATGTAATAATATAAATGTAAACTTATACTTAACATTTAGAGTAGTAAATATAAGATTCTAGCCACACTTGCCTTCATGTGCAACTCCCATATGATTTTATGTGCAAAATAACAAGAATACAATCACATTATCAATAACACGATTACGTTACCTATTAACCAACATTCACTTGGTTTGTTCAAATGTGCAAAATAATAGTAATGCAACCATGTTTTTGTTTTACAATAATTTAATCATATTTTCATTTTACAATATCGTAATCATGTTTTTGTTTTACAATAATGCGATCATGTTTTTTTTTACAATAACACAACTATGTTTTTTGTTTTACAATAACATGATCACATTTTTGTTTTACAATAACACAATCACATTTTTATTTTATAATAATGCAAACGCGATATACATTAATGCGATCACGTTATGGCTCGGTAATTATAAAGCCATAATTTAAATAACGTGATCATGTTAATTAAATAACATGATCACATTAATTAAATAACATGATTGCATTACATAAAATGTCTAAGGAATTATCCCCTAACTCCATGCACTTACCCTCCATAGAAACATGAAGTAACATAGTAACACAAACCTTGTCACAAGTATTAGCCCACTTATCAAACTGAACAGGATTAGTGAATGTAAGAATCTACCCATATAAGAATGGAATATGATTCTTGTGTGTGAGTAAGTGTTCCATGTAAGCATACCACAAAACATATTTATCCTTTCCAAGAAGAATCACTAGAGATGAAATAACTCTCTTCATCTGGAGTCTTTCAAATGGGGTTGACATGATTGAGAGAAGACACCAGGGAAGTGCACAACTGTACAAAATACTTTGCAATGAAATCTTGAAACACACTCATGAAATGGATGTTAGGCATAGTTGAGTATGCATCAGAATGAGCGATCAGTGCTAGAGTGGGTAAACAATGGTGCATGCTCTAGAGATGGACTTAAGACTAATTCAAAAAATGAGTCCATATAGATGAGAGCAATTAGTGCATGAAGTATGCTGCAAAGGGTAGTACGGCTCAAAACCCCTTGAATATGGCACTTTATAATTTTTGTTCTTTTTCTAAAAAAAATTAGACCAATGGAAAGAGGACAAAAAAACATGCACTTTAAAAAACAGTGGAACTGAATTCTGAGTTATCAATCAAAAGTTATAGCAAAATACGTTTTCTGTCATTAATGGTCTATTTAATTAAATTGCACTTAAACTATAAATACTCATCAAATTCAAACACAAAGCATGCCTTGTAACCACCCAATGGAAATGGCATTGAACCGTGAACTTTTTCATGTCAAGAAAAGTAAAAAAACACCTGCCCAATCACCTTTAGGTGGACTTTTCTTAAAAATCCTCTTACAAGGGATTTTTAATTAAAAACTTATAAAAATCTATTTTAAAAGGAAATAAAACATGCTATAATTCTTTAATTCATTTTTGGCAGGATTTAGTGTTTTGACTTTTAGAACTTAGTGAGTTGGCACCCCCATAATTCATGCAATGATAGCTATAGGAGTTATACGGTTGTTGTTATGCATGCAAAGGAATCTGCGTGCACAGGTCTACATTATTTTTGTATTGATTCCTCCAAGATGTCAACAAATGTTGGAGATTAAAATAATGGATTCCATGCCTTAGGATTGAATCCTTACACAACGCCTCGCATTTGCATGTGACTGGTCGCAGATTTGCATGTGAGTGGGGTTTGAAAATCCATAGCTTTGGGCACTAACATGATAGGAGATTTCAAAATGCCATCAATAAAGAGCTAAAATAGAGAATGATGGGCGATGAGAATGTGAATCCAGCTCTCAATGTGCACAAATGATGATGTAGAGGCTAGATATATAGTCTACACAAAGTGAAAAAGGGTTCCATTCATAGTGTTTTCTTCTCAGATGGGCTCATGGCATGCAAATACAATAGCATCAGGTAAATGCAGTGGTCTAAAAATAAATTTTGAGAATAAAAAAATGCAGTCCTTTTCAAGAGGTCGATTCAGTTTTGAGCGTACTGATGGCAATGTGGAGACAACAGAACCCCTCAAGAGCCATTTGGGAGAAAAATCCAAACCTTAATACAAAACCAACATGTTAGGTGGTTGATACAAGGGTGTAGAACACCGATTTGAGGTTGTGAAAAGTCAAACTTTGAGAAGAGAAGATGAGCAATGAACTGTCCATAAAAAAACAACCTTTATTTGCAGTCAATGTGTTAGAAGCCACGTTTCCCTTAATGCAGGATTTGCTCCTTGGGAGCAAAGTCAATTATGTAGGGATAAACCCTTGTACAATCATCTCATATTTCAGAAAGAGAGACCCAAACAGGGTTGAGAGAAAGCCATGCGATACGCCTTCCAAAGGCTCTATCAAAGGATGTAGATAGAGCTCAAAGAGGAAAAATCAAGTCAGCAAACAAAACTAGATTGCTAAGCAATTAACGAAGATCTGTAAGTCCCCCAATCTCTATTAGCAAACCCCTCAAAAACTTCAACTACATCTTTAACAAATCCTTCAAACGACCGATGCAAAAGCATGTAAATGCAAATATGAACAATATGCAAATTCTTTTAAATTAATTCAAAAGAATATAAAATAATAAATCAAATAGATAAATTGATGCTCATTACCAGAACCTTAAGCTTTGATACCATGTCAAAATAATCCAGTGGATAATCTTCTAGTAGAATGAACACACAAGTATTCCACAACAATGATGAGCTTGTCTATATTTAGAAACATACAAGAAGATGTGCAATTATTGCCTTCTATATTAAATGCCTTGCTTACCAATTACCTACTCTAAGCTGCTTAATTACAATAGTATGGTGAAGAAGAATATAAAGGAGTGGGGGAGTTAACTCACTAGATAACTCATAGTTAGACTGAGTGTAACTCACTCTAGAACTCATAGGAGAATTCACAGTGGCACTCAGTTCAACTCCAAGTGGAACTCTAGGTGGAACTCACCCTCTCACCCACTTAACCTCTTATTACACTTAACTAAAATAAAGCTACAAGTATAGGAATTATCCATTTAATAAGTAAATAAAATAATGAACATCTTACACCAACAATGTTACTATCAAGAAATTAACTTTTGTGACTCAAACCTAAAACAATTTGATGCTAAACCTCTAATTCCTACTAACGCACCTATCTTTTCTTAAAATTTAACAACATAAAAATAACATAAAATTTTTTAACAACATTAAATTGACATAAATTAAGTGAGAAAAAAAGTTTCCCCAAACAACCTAAAAGTTAAAAGGTGAGTCCTCCATTAATGATTAGGTGAACCTTTATGAATGGTTTATTTTTTTACAAAGCATAAAAATAACTCTATGTAATTTTCAATAAATTATTTATTTATAATTAAAAATAATAATGTAAACACAATTTTTTTATAATAATGATTACATATAAAAATACAATTATAAGATTTATAATAATAGGAAAATATAAGTAGTTTTTTTAAACCAATACATAAAATTTATTAGTTATAAAATTTAAACAAGTGTATGAGTTGGTGTGTATATATATATATATATATATATAATTAATTTTAAAATGATATTATTATTTTAAGTTTTTATATATTTGTTAGTAATTAATTTAAATTGGAAGTTTGAATTGTGTTCCCTTCCCTTCTTTTTCTTTCTCTTTTCTTTTTTTCTATTTTTTTTTCTTTGTTTCTAGTTTTCTTTACCAATATACACTATATTTTTATAAGGTGTGGAGACTTTTTATTTATTAGGCACAGGTTAGTGGTCTTATCTAGTCCACATTTTTTATATTTAATGTTGACTTTTATACCAAATAAAATTCAAAGTTAAGATTAAGAGATCTATAAAAATATATATTGAATAATTTTAAAAAAAATCAAGAAAACATTTAACATTTATTATTATATTTGATTGAGCATTCGAAATGATATTTAAAATAATTATAAGGAATCAAAATGCCTCTTATTATTATATTTAAACTAACCAAAAAATTGACCAAAACATATATATATATATATATTTCTTCTTCTTATATATGAACTATAATTTTCATAATTTTTTAAAAAGAAAATACATCTAATAGTGAAAAATATAAAAATATAAAGATTGTTTTAATTTTTGAATACAAAACTACATTATAATATCAAGAAATTTTAAGTAGTCTTATATTAGAACAAACAAACCCTTTTAAATTTTGTTATTATATATATATATATATATATATATATATATATATATATATATATAAAATCTAGCCAAAAGATATAATTAGGGTGATAATTTGATAGCTAGTTCAATTTTATTCTTCATTTATGTGTAATTGAAATGACATTGCAAATAAATAAATCATATATATATTAAAAACATAAAATTAAATAAATAAATAATTCAAAAAAGTTAAAAATCATGTTCATGTTAAATTAATTCAATTTTTCATTCATAATAATATTATGTATTCTCCTTAATAATAGGTTTAGTAGAAACTTTGAGAATCACTTTACAACTAGATGGTCTTCCCCTCAGGGCAATATAATCAAGCTCAACTTTAACGAAACTACAAAAGGCAACTTATGGTGGGCATAAGCAAGGAGTGTTTTTAGAGACTCCAAAGGCAACTATCTCCTTGATTACAGTGAAGCTTTGGGTAGGTGCACCAACAAATTCCTTGAAGCAAAGGTTCTTTGGAGAGGCTTTTCCATCACATTTCAAAAGAATTTGCTCAATTTTGAGATTGAGGGTGTCTCCCATCTTATTGTGGAAGCAATGAATTCTGGAACATCTACCAATTAGAATCTCAATAACATCTTGCAGGATTGTATAACTTCATGAGATAATTGCATGCACTTCAATGTCCATCACACTTGCCATGAGTGCAATAAAGTTGCAGACCACTTTGCAAAAAAGGTTGTTAGGCTTAACTCCCAAAGCAATAATTTGGAGATAATTATCGCGTGCAATATGGAATAAAAAGCTAAAGTGCTTGTTGAATCGAAAGGCCATCATTGTGCAATCAATACTACCAATGATTAAATGGAGTACTCCCTACCATGACACATCCCAATGTATTCATATTTGTTTTTGGCAGCTTGAAGGTATTATAAAGTGTGATGGCACTCATTTTGCATGGCAATTGGTATGCATGATCCATTGTTATTTCTGCCATCGGTCGTCTATCTCGATCACTATGAGCTTTATGTGCATTGAGAAATTGGTTAGTGGTAAGAGGAGAAGCACAGGTGAGATGTAAATCCCTTCGATAAATTGGGGTCCCTCCAAGTGAAATAGGGAAAACACATGCAAGAACACGATGATCAACATAGTTAAGGAGATGACCCAGAATATTCTTCATGAATACTACCTGGACAATGTGCACCACTCCTTTTTTAGATTGATAGATGATATGAAGTCGAGACATTTGCTAAATTCTAAAAATATGTTAGATAAGAAAACAAGGTTCACTGCCAAGGAACTTTCAATTTTTGGTAGAAGGCTCTTACCAATGAAGTGAAGGATAAGAAGTTGTTAAATTGGATGGCCACAAATTTACTACATACATATTTATCAATAAAATTGGGTAGAGGTGCTTTTGTTGCATCTGTCAATTCATTTATCCAAACCATAAAAAATCTAAAATAATTTAACCTCAAATTAAACACATTTAAAATTACACAAATCATAAACATCCAAATAACCTTATTTAACACCAATAACTTATTAACAATTCATAAAAATATTGAACACTTTAAAAACAATATTATAAATACCAAACTGAATCAATTTCAAGTTATTTTAAAAACCTTAACAATAAACATCACTTTTTAAAACTACAAGATAAGTGAGCTACATCACAATTAAATCGTAGTAGCCTACTTCAAATCTAATGTTATCCAATGTTATGAGCTACACCGTAATGTGTGCCTCCTTATGTGGATCATGGCTCTTATAAAAGAGCAGAACTTTCAAATCTTTCATATTATAATGAAGATAATGATTTCTCCTTAATAGGAGAACCATACAATCAACGATAACATATAATATTTGGCATAACCTAAATTTTAACCAACTATCCATGTAACATTAGTATTAATTTTGACTTTTGCTTGCTGCATTTGCTCTTTTTTTACCCTGATAATTTCTAAATCTTTAGTTTTTTAAGTTCTTGTTAAAGAAGTATTATAGCTATCACTTCAAATAAATAATTTTTTATTAATCAATTGGCATTTCAAATAAATATATATTTTTAATTAATAAAAAAATAATTTATGTATTATTTTAGTAATTGTAAAATTTAATATATAAAAATTAATAATAGTATTTAAGATTTTATTAAAATATATTTTTTAGATTTTAATTTTCTAAAAAATGTACTTTTTACTCATTCTTAAATGTAAATAATAATATCATTTTTTTTAATATTATAATTTATAATATTTTTGACAAATATTTTATTGATTATTAATATTCATAATTGTTTAATAATTATATTAAATATTGATATATATAATTACTATAATTAAATGTAAGCAGTAGAAAAATATAAATAATAAACTATTTTATATTTTATATTTTGAAAATTTAAATGATTTATAATATTTATTTTTCACAATTTTTTTTTTTCATTTACAATATTTATATAAACTGTTAAAATTTTTAACAAAATATTTTAAGTATTTTCTTCAAATTTAAATATTGTAATAATATTTATATATAATTTATATATTTACACATTTTAATATATAAAATTAATAATTAACAACCATAATTTTTTTTCTCAATATAAATTTATAATATTACAATTCCAATATATATTTGATTTTATATTTTAAACATTATTTTAAATTCTAAAAATATAATATAATATCATAACTTTTATCCAAAAATATAAAATATTACAATTTTTAATACAATTCACATGATAAATACTAAACACTAACACCGCGTGCCCCTTTTTTTCTTTTCAAATTTGGAAATTGGGTCGATCATTTTAGAATTACAGTTTGAAACTTCTCGCATTTATATACACTACGAAATCATGTTTGCCTGTATCTCCGACTGCCGTTTCTTGTGCAGGTCGATAACAACGACGCTAATATTGTCACTGCTTCCATGAGCAACACCCAATCTTGTGAGAACATTGGCAGCAACCGCAGCAGAACTTCCATTCATCCCTTTAAACGGACGAGGTCGGCAACCGCTGAGGCATTTTGTAGCTATTTTGCAAGCACGTTCGTTGGAAACAACGTCCCACAGCCCGTCGGTGGCCAATATCAACAATTCATCTTCCTCTGTTCGTTCAGAGCAACTCACCTCTGGTTCAGAAATCACATACTGCTTCAAATATCTGTCTCCTGCATACACTCTCCGATATTAGCAACAAATCTTTATAATTAACTCGTGTTAGAACTTCAGCCAAAAAAAATGTCAAAAAAATTTGAAAATACCTATAGCTCTAGTCATGGCAAGGAAGCCTCCAACGCGGTAGCCATTCCAGTTTACTATTTGTCCTCCCGCAGCCTCTATTCGATTCATCTCGTCTTCTCGTTCTGGCTGCGTTTCACAACACAGCAAATTAATATATCCTGGTGTCGAAAACTAACAAAATACAAAGGAAGCGTATCGAGATAGGCAGAGTGCACACCTTATGGTCGTTGGAGAAAGGAATGGCTTTTCCTCCCCTGCACAGAACAGCTCGAGAATCGCCGCAGTTGGCCACAACGATCTGAGACCTGCTCACCACCGCCACAACCGCCGTGGTCCCGACGTTCTCTGGCGCCACTGGCCGGTCTTTGCAACACGGGCAAAATGTATTATCTTCATAGCAACAATTCCCGGTGGGACACATGCCTCCGACTTGAACATCCATTTCACTGAAGCAATTCCTCATCGCCTTCTCCCACTCACTCGGATCTCTAGGCCCATCGCAGGGAGGCAGATCTCTGAGTTCCTCAGCCAGGGCCTCGTGCAGACGCTCCCTGCAAAACACCGACGCCTCAGAGCCTCCGTGGCCGTCATAGACGCCGAAGAAATGGAGGTCATATGACAAGGGCAACGAAGTTCCCTTGTAAAACGAAGGTACAGTGGCTATGGTGTCTTCCATCTCGGGTCTCCTCCCTACAACAGACATCATTCCGTAGGGAGGGCAGGAATCCAGTTTGTTCCTGCTTAAGTTGTCGCGGCTGATATGAGCATCTCCTTTTAACTTCTTTTTGTCCGGCTGGAGCTTCGTATTCTCTTCCTCAGTATGCTTTAATGTCCTGGCGGGCTGCACGCAGTTACCCGATGGTTGGATGGAGTTCACTTTAGAAGTTCTCTGACATTGGCTGTCAATGCCCTCCGTGGGAATGGAGAGCGAGCTAACCAGCCTTATCATCTCAGAATTCAGATCACGCGGCATCTCATCTTGGTGATTCCCACCCGAGTGGAAGGTCGGACATCTTTGAAAACATTCTTCGCTGTTTAGGAAATTGAAAACATTGCAGTTCGGATTGATGCACATTGCTTCCATTGCCATCACGCTGCTAACACCACCACGTCTCAGCTTGAATAAGATTCAATCCCACCGAAGAATTAGAAAAGCATCACAACTTCAGGGTGCTCTGTTCTGCCGCCTGTTTGCGATGGTGTGTTATATAAAAGGTTGGATTGCGTCCTAATTTCAGGCAGTTGGAGAACACGTGTTGCCTGCAAATCTGAGAGGAATTTAATAAATTAAAGAACACGCTGTTGTGCCGCCTCGTCGCGATGGTGTGTCATATGATAGCCAAAGACGTCGAAACGGAAAAGTTTAGTAATGAATTAAAGACTTCGCCCGGCCACCTGGCAGTGCTTGATTGTTTCCCGTGAATGTCTCGCCAGTCGCGTTTCATTTCCTTTCGTGTTGTCATTTCCTTGTTCCAGTTGGCGTTATCGGTGAGACATATAGAGGGATAGGATTCTACAGTTTTTGTTTACTCCGCACTCTATCGCCACCATTTGTTATCAGCGGACCAATTTTTTTTTTAATTTTATTTTAATTGTATTATTATGAACTCAACTTTTTATTTGTTATTATTTGTTTTATTTTTATTTTTTTTTAAATTAAATTTTTTTATATTCACATATATATATATTTTGGTTATATAGTGTTAAAATTATTTTAAAAATTAATTATCAAATTTCTGTATAATAATGATAAATAGAAATTATTTGAGAGTTCAATTTTTTATTAATATTAATTATTTATTTATACGTTTAGATGTACACTAGTTTACATGTACGTTAGTTGTTAAGCATGATTTCTATAATAAATTTACCTTTTAATGTTTTTAATTTTATTTTTTAAAAGTTTTAAAAAATTTCATTTTAAAAAAAATTATAAATTTTTTTTATTATTTTTAAAAAATTATTATTATCTATATAATAATAAATAATAAAAACAACTAACAATTCAACTTTTTATTAATATTAAATATTTACTTATACATCTAGATGTACACTAGCTATTCCACTAAGTTTCCTAAAAAATTCACATTTTTTTCTTTACATTACTTGCTTTCTCTCCTTAAATAACATTGAGATGTTTTGTGATTTAAAAGAAAGAGACAATGTAATAATAAAACATGAAGGCGATTGAAGTCATTGCTAACACCATAGGCACGTTTCCTTACAAATATAAAATTAAAAAAAAAACAACATATGAAAGTATTTGAAGAGTGGCTATTTGACACTGAAAATGTACATATGACTCTTGCCGATCTTTATAACTTTACTATATGGAACATATATCATAATGAATGGAGCACACTTAACACAGTATTTCATGGAAACTAATACATCAATAATAGTATTGAATAATATGAACAATATATAATAAATTTTATATATAATATTAATATATTAAATAAATATTAGTTTATAATATTACATATATTAATATATTATTTAATATATAAGTAATATAATTTAATATATTATATATTACATTAATTTAAATTTTATTTATTGATATTTTATATTGAATAGTTTGTTATAATTATCAATTATATAAAATGCATATTATATTGTACACACCATTTAATTGTGAATATACGGAATTGTATTAATTTAATTTAAAAGAAAGATGGTATTTCCATGATCCACAAATCTATAATCTAAATTTATTATTTTTTTGGTCTTTTATTTTGATGATGGCTCACGGAGTGTGATCTAAAATGTTGATCCAAAAATATTATACATGATTTAATCTAAAAAATAGTTGTTCTTTAATTCAATTTAAGTTAATAAAATAATGATAAAATATATTAAATATGAAACAACTCAGATGAAAACTGATTATTTGGGTCTTAAGGAGGGGCTTTCAGTGTTGTAACCTAGGCTACATGCAAACTCACTCATGCCAATCTTTGTCTCAACCTCACATATCTAAGTAAAGAGATAACATTGTGTTTGACAAAATCATTAGTAGACATGTTAGTTCACCATCCAAATTGGGATTGGTAGTGTCTAATTGTTGATTTTATCCCATGCTGCCAATGTCCATCCCCATCCTCATCACCATTACTATGTCAAAACTTGTGGGTCTGCTAGGTAACAACACATTTAAGCACACTGAGGTTGCATGCATAATCTCATTTATCTTTTAAATCAAATTTTATTAATTACTTATTATAACACATTTTCTTAAATGTTAAACATGATTGTGAAGAGTAAGACAATAAATGTAGCTTATACTTGAAAAATGATACGAGAAATTCAAGGCTCCATTCATATCTAGATCCTTATATAAACAAGTCAAGTTAGAGTGTCTATTATGTCGATTTAATAGAATCAACTTACATTAAAATTTAGACGAGGCCAACAATAATGAATATTTTTATATCATATAATTTTAGGAATGTTTTTTGGGACACGACACATGACACATCTATTCCCTTCTCAACCCCACCTAGGTAGTCCTATCATAATATACAAATGAATCTTTCTCTAATCAATTATTATAGAATATGCCAAATGATCAAAATATGTACATAATAAATGTCGTATATCATTTTCTGTTAACATCTTCATATTTCTTCATTATATACATTGACCATTACTTCTATGGTAGAAACAATAGAAATATTATACCCCTAAATCTCACTATTAATACTTCTCTTTATTTATTATTTTTAATTTTTGCATGCTATTTACTATTGTATTGAGTTTACATTGTATTTTTACATAAAAACTCAACTTTAAATAATTGACTAGCCACTACATAACCCTTATTACAAATACATTTAAACTTATTTTAATATAATATGGAATAAATAAATAATTTTGATAGAATTTTAAAAAACTATTAAATATATAAAAATATAAGCAAGAATTTATTTTTAAAGTGATATTAATTATTTCCTTTTAAATATTTGTTAAATTCTATTTTAATTATAATTTAATATTGATAATCTCTTGGGTAGTGGAGTAATGATAATTATTGTTTCTTGTTAAGGATCAAAATTTCATATATTATTATGTTAATTTATTCTACTTTTTAGTATTTAATTTTTTTTATCGTTTTAATATTTTTTTTCAATAAATTAAAATGTTTAAATATATAATATAATTTGTAATTTTAATTTTTAAAATAGTTTATTATTTTTAAAAAAATTATGGGTAAATGGAATTAAGGTAGTTGTAAGATTTTTTATAAATTTTTTTTAATATAAAATTAATATATATCTTAGATATCATTTTAAAGACATTAATATATTTTTGGATTTGTGAAATAAATAGAATGAGAAACTCAAAAATTGTATTTATCATTATATTTTACATAGATCTATCGAAGATATGTATGCAAGTTAATTAATAATTTAAAATTATAATATATAGACATTAATATATTTTTGGATTTGTGAAATAAATAGAATAAGAAACTCAAAAATTGTATTTCTCATTATATGTATGTATATATGTATGTATGTATGTATATATATATGTATATGTATATATGTGTGTGTGTGTGTGTGTGTGTGTGTGTGTGTGTGTGTGTGTGTGTGTGTGTGTGTGTGTGTCTGTGTATGTATGTATGTGTATGTATGTATATGTATGTATGTATGTATGTATGTGTATATGTATATATATATGTGTATGTGTGTGTGTGTGTGTGTGTGTGTGTGTGTGTGTGTGTGTGTGTGTGTATACACACACACACACACAAACAATTTATTTATTTGTTATGGTTCATATTTTATCTATTAGGTACATTTTCTCTTATATATATAATTACATCCAACAACCATATATATAACGTTTTTGTCTATCATTTATAGCAATAGCTATGAGGACTGAGAATTGTTTTAGACATTTGCATTCATTTCAAATAGATCAATAATAATCTTCACTTGATGAACATTTAAGTTTTATAATTTCATTATATGATACATCTAGTTTGAATGGATCTATTTTTTTTGTTATTCAACATTGCCCATATAATTCATAGTAAAAGGTGAAAGCGCTATAGGAAATATGTAGATGTTTTAATAGTTCGATATGCTCAAAATTTCACATTGCATCTAAAAAATATTTTGATTGTAATTTAATACAAACAGGTGTACATAAATCCATGACTCAAATAATGATCAAACTCAGTTTAAAAACCTAAAGATAGCTCTATTTTTATTTTATTTTTGGATAATTAAATTTTGTAAAAAATATTATCACCTACGGCTAATATAACATAATTGACATCTCTAAAAAATATTTATTCTTATATCAAACTCCAGTTACAATCTCACCTAAACAAAAATAATAATAGCACAATTATTAATCCACAAAATAATATTTTTTTAAGCATAGAAATGAAATAGTTTTATAAGTACCATTTTATCGATTGAGAGAGCATAACTATAATACCATTGCAAAGCCACTCAAAACACACTTTTAAGTCTTAGATGGAAGCATAAGTAATTCCTTTTCAGCATATACACTAGCATTGAAAATTTAATAAAATTAACTATACAAACAAAAAACAAAAAAAATCACTGAACTTGGTGCTACATGGAGCAAAAGGGAATGAATTTTGGTATAATAGATAATAATAATAGTATAGTCTTATAATTTTACAACTTTGATGGGCCAAGAAAAAAATCAATGTATGACAGTGAAGGGTGGGTTGAAAGTGAAAAAATATCTTAAATTCTTAACTTGTAATAATGCTTACTCTTAAAATTTTGTGTGTGTGTGTGTGTGTGTGGGGTATAAAAATATCATAGTGTTCATTCAAAAAATTGTATTTTTAATAAAAGTTAATATGGTAGAATAGTGCAATCCATAAAGTGACGAATAAATAAATATCAAATTAAATGTTGGAATTAAAAGTCAGCGCACTCATTATATTACAACCCCCAAACACCCTCTTGAATGTCATTGTAAAACACCTCTTGACATAATAATTTAATTTTTAAAATTTAAAATTATATACTAACTTTTTATTAAATAAATTAATTGTTATTTTATTATAACAATTTTTATTGCATGTGGTGTGAATAAATATTTCATTAAAATTACAATTTATAATGAATTGTTAATAGTTATAATACTTATTAATTTATAAATACAATTATATTATTGTTGTTTTAAAAAAATTTAAATTAAATTTTTATTATTAAAATATTATAAAAATGAAAATATAAATACAAATAAATAATAAGGTAAAAATTAAAAAAATATTTATGTTATTATAATTGATGTGATTTTTATTTATTATAAAAATTAATTTTTTCCAATAAAAATATTTTTTTAAATAATTATTTATATTTATTCAATAATTATATATCACAAGTTAATGAAATATAAATGAGTTGGAAATTGGTTTGATTATTTCAAACTTCACCTAAATTTAAATTTCAATAAAAAAATGTGAATTTTATTTTAATTGTTGATAATTCTCGAAACTGTATACACCGATTTATATTGTTATAATATTTTTGATTAAAATTTTGCATAATTATTATCCAAAAACTTGTATATAATCACATTTTCACTCAACTTCTATATAATCACATTCTTATTCTAATTTTATTTTTTGGTACATGTTTTCTAATATATATCATGCCTTCATTTGGGAAAAAAAACTACCTTGTCACCTTTTTCGTAAAATTTGACAATGATATAAAAATGACACACTAGGGAAAATAAGATACATTTCCTAAACACACTATAAGTTAAAGAGCGTGAACACTTATATCAAGGGTATAATTTTCTTTAATGATGAAATATATTTATATATTAATAAAAATATATAATATACAAATAATTCACAAAAACATAAGTCGCATAGAAGCACCCTCAAGTCAAACTAGGTTGAATCTAGGAACATACCCCAATAAAAACAAAAACAACACTAAGCCTCACCTAGGAACGAGTCATTATAACATCATAAACAAAAAAGGAAACATATTTAAGTTGTCAGTGCAAGACTAAAAGGCATAGGATCCATATCATCTAGACCCAAACCTAAACTAGACAAGTCGTTGCCATCTAGAATTGACTTCCAACCAAAACCCTGAGCAGTGTCCTTATCATCTTCCTATTACAGCATAACAAGATTTCTATATGGTTTTCAAATATTCTTTTGGTAATTAAAACTTTTAATGTAATCAAATAAAAAAGCTATGGTGATGTGCATGTGTGTGTACACACACACAAAAATAATGTGTGGTGGTGCATATATAATGGTGAGAAAAATAGGGTAATTATTTTTCTTAAGGATATGTATGTATGTATGTATGTATGTATGTATGTATGTATGTATGTATGTATGTATGTATGTATGTATGTATGTATGCATGCATGCATGCATGCATGCATGTATAAAGAGTTAAAATATATATTTTAAATATTTATTAGTTATAAAATGATATTATTATTTAAGGTATTTTTGCATTTGTTAATAATTATTTTAAATTAGAAATTATTGATGTTATGTCTCTTTTTTTTCTTTTTTTAAATTTTAACAATACTCACAAATATATATTAATTTTTTTGGGGATAGAGTATTTTTACTTGTTAGGGTCCTTCAAGGGTTCGTGGTTCCATCTTTTCCACATTTTTACATGTGAATTTTGTATCAAACAAAATTTAAAATTGAGCTCAAGAAGTCTATAGATACATAATTACATTAATGTATTTTAATCATGAGATCGTGTAGAAAAGACATTAAATAATCTAAATAAAATTTGATTCTTGAGTATCTTACATCTATGATCACAACATTCGATTGAGAATTTTAGATGAATCAAGCATTTAGATAGTATTCATTATAACATTCAAATCATGGTAGCATCACATGGCAGATAAAACTAGGCTACTTGGTTGATTCATCATTGCATTAATTTGGTGTGTTGTCATTAATATTGTATATCTTTAAGGGATTGATGAGTATCTAGGGATTAAAAACCATGTTAATCCTAAGCACAAACCTCAAAACAAATAATTTTTAAGTTTCACTAACCCTATTAGCGCTTAAAGAAGACTAAAATGTTCATAGTGACCATGATATATTTTTAGATGATTAAACAATGATTTCATAGCCAAAACCATGATGAAAAGTATTAAAACTAGTTTATTAATACCTAAAATTTATCAAAAATGCGGAGATCATGGTTTGGGTCCATAAACATGGATTGTATGGTCTAGGGAGGTACTCTTGTTATGACACATTTTTAGGGTTCACATTTTCTTGCCAAAAAAAAACCTGATTTTGATGTCAAATTGCAATGATTGTTTCTAGATCATATTCAAATAAAATAATCTTCTAAACCATATCCTATTCATTTACCTCTTTAGATTTATAATACTAATTAAGTATGATTTACTTTTTTACATCAATTTAGACCTAGTTATTTTTTAATTGAAAGATATACATTGCATTTTGATGAACCTACATTTTATTGCATGCTTTATGAAGAGAATTAATGAATGATAAAATAATGTAAAATAGAATAAATACTATATAAATATTTAAATTAAAACAAAATACAAAAATTGGGATACACACAAGATTACATAATACAAAATATTTCATTTGGGAAAACCTTTTTAGGAAATAACCCAACATAGAACCAATTCTTCTTTATTGCATTAACTCAATTATTTTACAATACAATAACATATTTCAAAGTTATGTTTCATCATTTTATATTTGGGAGTATACTTAGGCACATCAAAAATAAACCATCAAAGCAATATTATAATACCATGGACAACAAAAATAATGGAATACATAAGATATTGGCTAAAACTAGCAAAACATGCATCCATAAGGTCCCCAAAAATTATATCACTATGTAGATAAGTGTAAATCATAAAAATTATAAAAAAATATTTCCAACATTGACTGAATTGTTGAATAATTTCCATATGGGCCCATAGGATCATACTTTCAGCAACAAAGTGAAACCATAAACATTGACCCACTTGTTGAATAATTTCCATATGGGGCCATAGGGTTATACTTTCATAACAAAGTGAAACCATGCTCATCGGCCTTTTTCATCAATAAAACATCTAAGTAATTAACCTTCATCAATGAATTAACAATATTCTCATTTGTATCAACTTTTTCCAACAAAACATTCCTTTATTAAACCATTTCTATAGAAAAGTGATACTCTACATCAATATGCTATGAGTAAGAATGATAATCTAAAATCTTTGCCAAACATATTGAAATTTGACTATCATAATATATCCTTATAGCTTTCTATAAGAAATTAATAGTCAAATGCAACCTTTGTAGCCACATTGCTTCCTTATTAACATGAGTGGTTGCAATGTACTCTACGTTTGTTGTAAAAATATTGAAACAACTACCTGATTTTTCCTCATCAAGCTCATTATTCTACCAAAAAATTCAAACACATATACACTTATATATCTTTGAAAATAAATTTCTCCTTCTGAGTTAGAATCAATAGAACCTTTTATATTCAAATATTTATTCTCTATAGGTCTTAATTCGTAGAAGATAACATAATTTAAAGTGGCATGTAAATATTTAAATATTATTGTCACAAGAATCTAATGTTCCTTTCAAGGGTTGGACATAAATCTCACTACATGGGCAATGCTAGGCATATTATAGGCCATTGGATACATCAAGCTTCCAATAACACTGGCATATAGAACCTAAGACATGTCATCAATTTGTTCTTATGTCATGGGACTCTAATCAATAGATAGCTTTTGACTAGTAAAAAAGAGAGTATCGACATGTTTACTTTCATGCATCCTAAATCATTGCAATATCATCTTAACATAATTTCTTTAATATAATCTTTTTTAGTTTATACACTCCCTTTTACTTTATATGCCCAAAACAAATTTTGCAACACCTAGATATTTCATATCAAACCAATATTTTACTAAATTTATCATATTATTTTTAAAAATTACTATTATTCAACATCTCATCTACATATTACAAATGATTAAAAAAAATTGAATTACATGTTAGGATCAAATTTTCTTTATACAATCCCAAGTCACAACACATACCTTTCAAACTTTAGATTCCACATCCTTTGTGATTAATTTAGGAAATAAAGAGACTTCTTAACCTTCACACCAAGCCTTCATTTCCTTTCACCTAAAAACTTTTAGGTTGTACCATATATATTTTTTCCTCAAGTTACTCATGCATAAATGTTGTCTTTACATCCTTTTATTTTATTTCAATATTGAAATCAACAACAATAACCAAAATAGATCTAATTGAAGTTAGCTTAGCGACAGAAAAAGCAATATCACCAAAATTAATTCCCATTACCTAAGTGAATCCCTTTATTATCAAGTGAGCTTTAGACTTCTCAATTTTTTCTTCTACAGTGTACTTGTTGAACACTCGCTTGTAGAAAACAAGTTTTATACTATTGTATATTTTTTCCCCAAGAACTCCATTTATTTCTCCATGGAAAATTTTAAATACTTATTTTTATTTTATCAAAGTACCTCCTTCATAGTATTTGGGTGTTCATTAGTTACTAAAGATATTGATAAGAGAAATGCATTATAGAAATTAGGTGGTCTATACCTTTCCAATATTCTTCTAGATCGATATGATCTTCTTAAGATGGGACTTTTAGATTCTTCCTCTTCCAACTCATCATCTTCTTCTTTATTTGAATATTCCTCATGCAACTTCCTTGTTGGTTGATCTTCTTTAGTTTCTTTATATTCAGACATAGATTCTTCCTCTTCTAAATCAACATGTACCTTTTCAAGTTCTTCCTTTAATTTTCCTTCCTATTTTGGAACCTCTTTAACTTCTCCAAAGATTACATTAGATTTGTAAACAATGTTATTTTTTTCTAGGTTACAAAGATAATATTATTTTACACTATTAATATATCCAATAAAGATTTAGTTGGCTAATTTATAATCTAGCTTAGTTCTTCAATCTTTCAAAATATGCATATAAACATCACAACTAAAGAACCTAAGATGTTTGAGAAGGGTTTGATTACTATTCTATTCTTCCTTTAGAATTTTATTAACTAGGGCTAATGAGGGAGATATATATTTACTAGGTAATATACATTTGTGACTACTTCTCCCCAAAATTTTCTTTCCAAGTCTCTGCCATTGATCATACTTTTCACCTTATCCATCAAAGTCCTATTCATTATTTTTTTTAAAACTCCATTCTATTATGGTGTATCTATATTCATATTTTTCCTATCTATTCCATAGTCCTTGTATAACTATTTTAATGCATTAGATAAAATATTATCTACCATTATCACGTATGTAATATTATTATAAATCTTAGGATTAAATGTAAGAGAGATTTTGTCTCATAGTGGTAATCTAATGAGTCTCCATAGGTTGATAAAGAGTATTCATGGAATATGAAATGAATAGTCACATTAATGGCTATTTAATAATGTAATATTTCATTATTCATTAATGCAATTTATAATAACTTTGGTTTGTACTAATTCTTGTCAATCTAATCCTGGCCTGACATTGGTATCAAAGCATAAGATTTTAATTTTATCTTTTATCCATTCATTATTTTTTACATATTTCATTTAATATCCAATAAAACTCATTCAATGTAGTCTTTTTCAATGACAAAGACTGTGTATTGGCTATTTTGAATGATTTTTTTTTAATTTTATATTGTACTAGCGTACATAAATCAATATGTCAATTGTATGAATGCATTTTAATATAATTATAGGATGAATTTCTTAGTTATTGACCTATTATATGGTGTCTTAGTCTGATTGAATGAATTTTGGGATGAAAACTACAGAGGCTAGATCTTCAAGTAATTATAGCAAGATTGTAGAGACAAGAGGTTTAAAATAATAATCTTTAATGGCAATTATTGGATCTAAAATTAGACCAAAAATGGCCTTCTTTTAGAAAGAGTTGGGAGCTTGCATGAGGGATTTAATTAATTCCAACTGGGAGTACAATTTGAGAGGATGTTATACTATCTTAATCATGCTTGTTAGGCTCTAGGTCTTTGTTCTTTACCTAGTTTTGTACTATGTGGGGATTTATCCCACATTGCCTAGTTTAGC